>CM055265.1:207585817-207882101 GCA_029237695.1 Conchocele bisecta | reverse complement strand
ATCAGATCCCATAATGGTGATGTTTTGTGTCGTGATATTTCCGTAACTGACCACGATATTTGAGTTTAGTATGTGCTACACTCTCATTTGAGTGTATAGCCGTAGGACCGTTATGGAGGGGTTTGGCGGAGCCAAGAAGCGACCTTCGCATTGTCGAGACCAGTCGAGTAGATTTCGGATTATGAGATCTGGGTCTATAGTGTGCAGATTTATGGTAGTGTGGGGTATACCATGTTGGATGGTATTTATTCCACGAGGGCTGTACACTGGTTTGGAATTGAATTTAAGGCGTGGGAACATATATTTATGCCAAATATAACCCACGGGTGACATGGCAAAAGCCATGGTTTTGTAGTATTTATGTGAGATGTCGTACGAGGGGTAGGCATATTCATTATTCCGTGCATGGTTTCACTGGTGCGTATGTAAGCGATGTCTCGCTATGTGTTGGCGGGACATATTTTTTTCTGGTTACAGAAGACTAGTACTGTATTCACCAGTGACACGGAGGATTTTGGTATGTACCTAGAACATTTTATTTCAGCTGTGATTTGCCGTTGTTCGATTCCCGTTTTGGTCTGTTGTGTGCATCCTGTCTGTCTGTCTGTGCGTATTCGTCCAGTAATTGGAGATTCATTTCATTTTGTGAGCCTCTTGAGAACGCTCCAGCGAGCCACATTGGGCGTTTTGGTCCGGCCACTCGTTTGAGGGCAGACCCCAGTCAGTGCAGAGTATCGGGTCGTCCGAGTGTCCGTACGTCTGTCTGGCGCAGTGTGTGTAGCAGCTCCGGGTACAGGCCTGTATAGAGCAGTGTGTGATAGCTACCTCGCGTTCAGCAGACAGTCACAGCCATAGTTTAGTGAAGTGAAACGCCATACACACATATCATATCATTATACTACCACCGAGTTGAATGTCACCTAAGTGAAACTTTTCCCGGCGTCTTAGCTAACGTGATAATCGCCATTTTGTATTATATCGGAACTTTACATCCGGTCTACCACTTCCGGTATTACAACCCATTGATTCACCATGGATACTTTACATCCGGTCTACCACATCCGGATTTCTACAGTCGAGTGATACCATAGGAACTTTACATCTGGTCCACCATTTCCGGAGATAATACTACCTGTGGAACTTTACTTCCGGGAACCAGCTTCCGGAACATTATCGTTATTGACTATCATGTGATGGAACCACATCCGGCTTTGACTTTGACATTCATACTTTGGAAATATATTGCATAGGCAATACATATGTATACTTTGATAGTGTATGGTAATACTCCTATCATGGCATATCATGGCTAAAGGATTGTAGTAAGACTACATATATTGTTTATGGATTAATCCACTTGAAGTTGGATTATAGCCATATGTTGACTAGACCTCATATTGCGGGTGAGGCAGACCTTGGGACCTTGATACTCAGAGGTTACACTATCTATTGAGATACGCCAGCACTGGGGTAGCTCAGATGATTGTCATTTGTCCTCCAATGTTCGTTATGCCATGTTATACTTGTATGTTATTTCACTTTGATTAGCGATCATCAAAGTACTTGTGCATTCATACTATTGTCCACTACGGGACCATTGAGATACCACATACCGAGCTTATTCGTCTATAGCTTTTAAGTTGCGTTAAAGTATAACAGTCGATTGGCTTACAACCTTGTAGTAATTGAATAGTATCATGCACAGTACAGTGATGTTCGCATATCAATGTATCATGTATTCCTGTGTGTTCCCCATGTAATATAGTGTACATTATAAGTGATTAAGTGACTACGTGTACTTATCTACTCTGGCCTATCCCTTACACTTCAACTGCATTGTTACCACTTTTCGTTCGTCAGATCAAGCTATATTGGCCATAACGTCATAACTATTCAAGTATACTTGGTTCATATGATAATTGGGGGAGACAATTTGTCTCGATCATTCCTGACCTTGGTAATGACCTTGACAATTATCACCCGAGATAAATGACCAAGAAACTCATCAAAAAGAACACCACAGCTGTTTTCTTGGTGTCTGGTTTAGAGAGGTTCCACTGTATGTGCACTAGCTACAATAATTTGCTCCCGATATGTTATATACGGCTATAATTTGACCCATTCAAAAAATATGGGCAACCGAAGTGCACACCCAAACCTGTTGCATGCATGTCAAAATTGAGTAAACTGTACATGTATATTTTATACCTTTAAACCTTTAAAATTTACAAGACATACCTGTAAATGTCAGATAAACACCTTGACACGGTGAAATAACCAATTTCTGCCTGTGCATGTTTTTTATTAATACTTCATTGATACAGCTTTGACACTTTTTTATCGCTAACATATCAAACATGTCGGATAACCGATTGCAAAAATCATTCTTCCATGTGTTACATTAAAGGGATGGGGTTAAATTGCTACCCTAGTGAGAGGTATGGAGTGGGGTAGCAATTTTGTTTCCATATGTGCACCTACTTACACATATACATGTACGTGTACAGGTAATATATGGGATTTAGTACTGAACCCATTGACCCGGCCTTAAATGACCTTAGCTGTTGATAGGCCGTTAAACCCTAACAAAAAAATACTATATTGTAAATAATAATTGAAATGCACATGACCTTGCCTGACGAGCCCACCCCTAAATACCCAACTACGCTGCCCCTTATAAGCCAACTACGTTACCACTTATCATTGTACGAGTCTTGTTATATACCGCTTCACCTGGCTATTGGATTGACCTGATATTTCTGGCAATAGGGGAGACACTTTTGTACTGTACAACACTAAGATGGTAAATATCTCAATACCATAATTGGGCTATATTTTTACAAATTTAAGCTTAATTTCCAACGAGACCAGCCAAGACCCATCCACTGTGGCATTTTGGATTATATGCTACACTATTGAACTTTCACACTGGATCAAAAGTAATTAAATTTTTGCTCCATTCGATATTAGATAGCAAGAGAACATTTTATGAATTGGTCTGTAATACATTATATAAATGATTTGTAACAAACACTGAATCAATAATTAGAGGTCAGAGGGAAATGTTTTGTGACACTGGGTATACTGTGCATGAAAAATACGGATGGACAGACAATTTTGTGACTGCAACTGCAGAAATGGGGCTTATGTGTTTTGCAACCAGTGGAGATCCAGATCAGCCTGTGCATCCACACAGTCTGATCAATATCTACACTGTTCGCCATACCAACAAATCGATGAAACACCCATCATGCCAAGAAACATAGAATTATATCAGGCTGCAGGAGTGTGCTGTTTGAACAGGAGCAATACTGGTTATAAAAACCATAAGCCCCATTTCTTCATTTTTTCAGACACAGCCATATACAATGAGTGACACCATTTACGACTGTCGAGGCACATACCTACAGCTGCAGTACCGATGGCTGCAACCATAACTCCACACGACAACTTGTGGTCCGCCAGATTATCTAGTTCCGCCTGTACCAACGGACTCCATTGTACCCTAGATCTGAAATAAGCAACATATAAATCTTGACTTGGTATTCATCAGGGGGCCGTTTCACTAAACTTCGTACGACTAAAATGTTTGTAGGTTCAAATTTAGGATCGTCTGGAAATGTCAATTGATGTATTTACATTTATTGAGCATAGGCTGCATATGCAGCCTATGCTCAATAAATGTAAATCCAATAATTGTTTACAAGAAAACACTTTTATTGTGAAATTTACAGACTATCATAAGTTTGCACTTATGACCGTTTTAGTTGTACAAAGTTTAGTGAAACGGTCCCCAGGTAGTGACACAGTTGTTAATTGATAAAAAAAAAGATTTATCACTAAGCTAATCCCCTCCCTCGCAGCCTTCATCATAATAAAAACAAGAAATGCGTCTGTCGAACGCGGATGCCACCTGCAGCATATTTGAGAAACTGTGACAAGGTGGTTAAGTCATTTAAGTAACCTGGTGAAGGTCAAAAGGCGAAGGTCATATAAATTATGAAAAGGCAGGTGTGGCACACATACCAATGAATGAAGTGTTGAAGTATTGAAGCGATTAAGCAACTTATGTAGATGATATGGGCAGTTTGAGAAACTGTGACGAACTGGTTAACCAAAATTGTTAAGTCATTTAAGTAACCTGGTGAAGGTCAAAAGGCAAAGGTCATATAAATTATGAAAAGGCAGGTGTGGCACACATACCAATGAATGAAGTGTTGAAGTATTGAAGCGATTAAGCAACTTATGTAGATGATATGGGCAGTTTGAGAAACTGTGACGAACTGGTTAACCAAAATTGTTAAGTCATTTAAGTAACCTGGTGAAGGTCAAAAGGCTAACGTGGATATAAGTCCTCAGTGACCTTAAGCGATTAGACATGGGTCATATGCAAAACACAACACCATCCCTACTGGCCAAATAGTGTGATAATCCATGCATCGGTGTAGAAGATATAGAGTGGAAGGGAATTTCAATAGGTTTGACCTTTGACCTTCAACTGTGACCTTGACCTTGGACGTAGGTGCGTGGTTATTGATCGCGACACACCTTCTCATCATGAGAAACATTTGTGCCAAGCCATTTGATAATCCATGTATGGGTGTAGAAGATATAGAGCGGAAGGGAATTTCCAACAGACCGAGACCGACAGACCGACAAGCTGACTCCTATATACCCCCTCAAACTGTTTGTGGGGGTATAATTATCAAAATCGCCTTTACATCAAGGAAGCGGTTCGTAAGTTATTCAACAAGAGTTGTCAGAAGACAACGAAGCTCGCCTGTTGGCAGCCTTCATTCAAACTTGTCACAGTTGTACATTTGTATAAAAAACATGAATATTATATAACTTGACCTTGGGATAAGGGGTGTGCGGTGGACCTTGATATTGAGGTCAGTGGTGGAAGGTGGGTCGTGGATTTGATATAGCATGATATAGCATATTAAGATGAATGCATGTATGAAATATCAATGCGCTCCCTGAAAAGAGAAGGAAAACAAAATTTAACCCAGCGTTAAGTTTATGAACACACTAAGTTGGTGATTTTCTATAGCATGATAGCTATTCACATGAGGAATGCATGTATAAATGTGCTAATTTGTGACCTTGCCTTGGCGAAAGGGGTGGGGGGGTGGGTCATGTATTTGCTATAGCACAATAGAGTATCATCAGATGAATGCATGTATGAAATATGAAGGTGTTCCCTGTAAAGAAACAGAAGTTATAAAAAGACATTTACTCCAACGTTAAGTTTATGATGTTGACCTTGGGGTAAGGGCTGGGTGGTGGGTCATGGATTTGCTACAGCATGATAGAGTGTCATCTGAGGAATGCATGTATGAAATAACAAGGTGTTCATTGAAAGGAAACAGAAGTTATCAAGACATTTACCCAACGTTAAGTTTATGAATGTGCCAAGTTTGTGACCTTGACCTTGGGGTAAGGGCTGGGTGGTGGGTCATGGATTTGCTACAGCATGATAGAGGGTCATCTGAGGAATGCATGTATGAAATAACAAGGTGTTCCATGAAAGGAAACAGAAGTTGTCAGACAATTTACCCAACGTTAAGTTTATGAATTTGTTGCCAATTTGTGACCTTGACCTTGGGGTAAAGGGCTGGGTGGTGGGTCATGAATTTGCTACAGCATGATACAGGGTCATCTGAGGAATGCATGTAGAAATAACAAGGTGTTTCCATGAAGGAAACAGAATTATAAGACATTTACCCAACGTTAAGTTTATGAATGTGCCAGTTTGTGCCTTGGGGTAAGGGCTGGATGGTGGGTCATGGATTTGCTACAGCATATAGAGGGTCATCTGAGGAATGCATGTATGAAATAACAAGGTGTTCCATGAAAGGAAACAGAAAGTTATAAGACATTTACCCAACGTTAAGTTTATGATGTGCCAAGTTTGTGTACCTGACCTTGTGGGTAAGGGCTGGATGGTGGGTCATGGATTTGCTACAGCATGATAGAGGGTCATCCGAGGAATGCATGTATGAAATAACAAGGTGTTCCATGAAAGGAAACAGAAGTTATAAGACATTTACCCAACGTTAAGTTTGTGGACGACGCTGACGCCGACGACGCCGACGACGGGGGTATGCCATAAGCTCTTCTGCACTTCGTGCAGGCGAGCCAAAAATGGAAGGTGCTACTAACGCATGCACGTATGCCGCACGCACGTACGTACATGGACTAACGCTATATCCCCTCTTGCCTATCGACGAGGGGATAACTAGCAAAATACTAGTTATTATAAACATTTTTCTAGGTTCAGAAAATACGATACAATTTCTATAATTAAACAATGTTTTCCTATTTTGTTTCATCACTTTCTAGGTATATCTGGGATTCAGTGCCTTTAAACTAAGTTAATGGCGAGTTTAGCTGCAAGTTTTCCGCTGTCATGATTTCTTGCCATATATGTGATAAAAAGTAAACAAAGACCACTTCAAACGAAATTTGGAAAGACTACTCTGTCATAACGCTCATGTAATGCAATGTCATTAAGGACTACTCGCAAACTTTAAACAGACTAAATGTTTTCATACTACAGTAGACGCAACAGCCGATGGGTTTATTACTTATATTTACATTGCATATTCTGATAGTTTCAAAAATGTAAATAACCAAATAGGAATCTTATGGTTTTACGTCATTTTGTCTCAATTCATAGAACAGCAATGTTGCTGGTCATTAACGTGACGTTATTGACAACGACGATGAACGTGATGTATTTTAATGACGTCAAACAGACTTTAACGAATCAACATCACGCACGTCACGTGGGGCTAATGTAACGTACAGGGATATAAATGCAATACGTTGAATGGGCGTTTCCATTTTTTTTAATGAAATGACAGTGTAAATATTGTAATGTAATTAGAGTTATGTAGCTCAGAATGTTGGCGAGTTGTCCGAGGGGCGGGCGAGTTGTCCGAGGGGCGGGCGAGTTGTCCCGAGGGGCGGGCGAGTTGTCCGAGGGGCGATTCGTCCGTATTTAAAACAATGTCTATTCATCATGTTCTCTTCCTATATAAAGTAATGGCATGGCAGATATGTAGACCAATCATATATTATACTTTATTATTTCAGCTGTATCAGCCTCATCTTCGTCATCATCAACTGCTCGGGAAAAATCCTGCAAAATCTCTCCAAAAAAAGTTGCCATCTGTTGATGTTGTTGTTGTTGGAATTCAGGCGCTTATTTTTCCCCTCGATCTCTTTACAGCCAAAAAGACAGCGAGAACAATGTTCTTACACACCTCATTTGGCACGCGCCTGGACTAACAAATACCCAAGAAAAAACGGACTTTCTATGTACACACGACCTAAATTAATACATAACTTATCTGAGTATAATGGTATAAAACTATTTTTAATTAATTCAGATACATGTATTGAACGATTGTAAACCAAATGCAGCCCTGTGTTCCGCTGTAGTAAATTATACTCCACAGCCGAACGCGAAGATTTTTCTTTTTCTGTATAATTGGTGTTTTAAAGTATCTATTACACACCGACCGAGCCATTCATAAACACCATATGTTACAGACCACAGGATTGGCCAATTCAATTACGGCCTGTGTCTGTTTATTAAGTAGGTCTCACGCTGCACAATTATTTTGTATGCACTCCATGACCAGTGATGTGTGGTCACAAAAGCAAAGGAGCAGTACTTCTGCTATATAATGTCCACGTCCTGCCATGTTGTTGTTGTGTCGTAAGGAACCGTCATTTGCTTTCTTTAATTAGTTTATAATTGGATGTTATATTGTCTATTTTATATGTATATATCTGTCCTCGATGGAGAACTGGAATACGCTGGAGAGCTCACATTGGCCACAATCACCGAAACCCTGTTGCCTCTCTATATCAGTGAGTAGATGAACCCGCTTGTGATGCATCTGATGGATGAGTATTCTGCTTGCACGCTCAGCGCTCGCTATATCTTCTGGAGGTTTAATAGTCCGTGATGGATGAAGAAAAGTGTTAGTTAGAGTCACAGGGTTTTCAATTTCAATACTGGATGTGTGTGTCATGTCTCGGATTCTTCATAAGAATTCTTCTCTTTCTGGTTTGAAGGTACTACATTCTTCTAGGAAGTGTAGTCTGGTCTCCATGACTTTTTGTACAGCGTTTAATTTTGTATTGGTTGGATACGGCACGGTTCGCTTATCCTACAAGGTTGTATGTTGCAAAGTATAGATAGATGACATATAGAACATTGCATATGGAGAGATGAAGATGAAGTGTTTGGTAATTTGTTATTTAAGTTTCCCTGGTGACGGTGTTTTGTTACCATGTTTCAAATGGGTATTGTACAACACTCAACACATTGTCCTTATTTACCAACATGTTCTCCATTAACAGTGGGTTTGCTTCATTTACAACTTGCTTCATAGAACGTGACTTTAACTATGACTTTAACTTCCCTCCCTCGAAAACAATTAAAGCATACTAATTCATCTTATCATGTCCTGCATTCAACTGCAGATAAATGTTATCTGTTCTCATTAGAAACACAATATTGATTGACCATGAATGAGTAAATTTGACCAAAACGTTAGGTTAGACCACACAAAATAGTTTTCCTATATAATTTAACCGAATGCCATCCAATAAGGCCAGTCTCTCCTACTTTCGCTATTCGTATGGATGCTGTGGGACCTACTTGTACATGACCTGCAGCCAGTCTGTACAAGTTTTGCATAATTAAACAATAGTTTCACTTACTCCTAAGAAAGAAAAATCCAACCTCGTCATATCACCTAATATATTTTACATGTTTTGGCCACGGAAACTCTGTTTACATCACGTGACCAACAGGTTCAGTGTTTCCTTTTAAATGCTAGAAATATGCTGAAAACTGGTGTTAAAAGCACCCCAAAATGTTTCTGAAGTGAAACTGGGTAGCAATGGATCAAGATTTGCCTCAAAACGCCCGCATTATTTTTGTTTATACCGGGCTACTTATGCATACCCCCTGGGCGATTTCGCGCCATTTGGTATAGTCTAACCTTTAACAAAACTCACCTGAGATAGAGTGAACGCAATTCACCCAAACATAGACATCCAATGTATATTATAAGGGGGATTATATACCGGTTCCAGTCATCGAGCGAACATGACGTTACTACCTACGCTGAGTGCTCTGATAAATTTATTACGGCCACATATGAAGGGAAGCGTGGATGAACTTCTTTATATGATACACTATGGTACAACTACCTACATGATGTAGATGAACTGGAAGTATTTACCAGCTTCAGTCGCGCAAACAAAGAAATCTTCGAGACAAAGAAACGCCAAAGAGCGCACAAAAAAGAAGTCACCGGATCGGGTGTCGGCCAGTACTCTGGGGATTGCCACTTCCCTGTCAGGAACTGGCGCCTACATCCAATCACTGGCTTCTTATACTTGTCATGAATGCAGCATGTGGAAATAACACGCCGGTACCGATGCCACAAATAAAGTCTCTGCTGCGATTTACGCTGTTAAATATAGGCAGTAGACTCTGTGCCAGCATGCTGTCCGTGTGTACATAAGAAACCACATTTTTTCTTGGCGTTTTTCTGACCAGCTACTTTTTTAACGATCGGGGTTCATCCTTACCCAAATTCCAACTGGAGACCTGGTTTGAGCCTCACATACATCTTTGGCATTTTGTATGTGACAGTTGAATCTGGTTATACCCCTTAATTGTGTATTATGATTATTCATAATCCTATTTTAGGGGAAGGGGACAAGTGACTTTGGTGTTGTATCCCCACCCCCCCCCCCACCAATGCAGCAGGTTAAAACGGGATTGAAACCGTTTGCCCTGCCTTACATGATAATAGCTGTTGATAGGCCGTTAAACACCAATATGTCGGATATGTCGGAACAATGCTCTCGCAGTCTTTGTGGCTGTAGAGAGATTGAGGCGAAAAAAATAAGCGCCTGAATTAAAGGGATCCAACAACAACAACAACAACAACAGTAAACCTCGTACAACCCGACTAAAAATAATGATTTTTTAACCAAAAATATTTTACCCACATAGTTTGACAAAGGATATGCTTATAAAATGTCAGTCATGTAATAATTTGCAATAAACAATATAAAATTGACCCGATCTCTTAAAGTTATATCCCGTCTAAATGCATTGTCAACTTCCGGTTTCTTGTGTTTACACTTTTCTGCCAGCTAATATTTAACAGTTTATCTCCAAATTCTACTTTGCAAGTCACCCTAGCCATGTTTAAGGGTGTAACAAAGTGGCTAGGTGTGGTTGACAACACACAAGAGGAAGAGATAGTCGCAGTTAACGCAGAAGGTGACGAGAAAGTTATTCCAAACCCAGAGGTAACAAATGCTGAGAAAGAAAACGCAGAAGAAAACGATGACCTCATTTCACCAGAAACTAAACAGACATTAGAAGAAGTGTCAGCAAAAGCGATAACGACAGCCAAAGAATGGGGAAGTATGTGGGCGCCAGTATTTGATGGGTTTACCTTATGGGGACAGTCACTGGTCTCGGGTCGTTTCACTCTTATCCCGTTCACATGATGGTTCGTTTCGTCCTTATTCCCTTTCGCCCCTACTGTCTGTTCCACGTTTTTCTGCCGACAAACTTTTGGCTATTAAACACATTAAATCTAAAAAATAATTTAATGTCAGTACTTTTTCATCAATAACAAAGAAGTCGCCCTCCCCAAAAAAAATTATTTGCTGAAATTCCGTCAAATATTGATTTTATTGCGAACAAAATATTTTCCTATGCCAGGCTATGGGAATTTAACATGGGGGCTAAAAAATAGATCTTTTTAAAATATTTTGTTATTTGTTGACCGATTTTCAAAATCTAAATTGTTACATCATTTCCAAGCTATCTAGCCAGGTTTCGGAGTCAATTTCCAAATTTTTTCGTTTTTTTTAGTCTCGCCCCCCCAGCTTCCACCTCTTTTCCCCCATGTTAAATTCCCATAGGAAAATTGTATTTTTAGCTATAAAATCAATATTTGATGGAATTTCATCAAACAAAAAGTTTTGGGGAGGGTGACTTTAAAGCTCGCCCCAATAAAGCTGTCTACGGCTCAACGAAATATATTTTATATTCGACGGCACTAATCATGTATTTAATTTATACTGCACACTAAACTTAATTGTTGAACATGCGTGACATCATCTTTTGACGTCATTCCCTCGCCAATACGTCCGTCACAAATCTAATGATGTCATTCAAAGCAAAATGGCGGCGTCCACGCTAGGTAGATTCGGTATTGTTTCTGATTAAATCTCCGTTATTTGCGATGAGCTTCAATAAAGACAATAATGGCTGGTTTTTAGGCTACACAGTTGTCATAATAAGCATTACAATCATAATGGACATATCCATGTCATGGTTACATATACTGTAAACATGAACAAAATTCAGCTGAACCGACAGCTATTTCGATTTTAAAATTTGCCGCCATCTTGAATTTGCTGTTGAGACTGACCAATCAAGAGGCCACAGTTAGGGGTCAAAGGTGAAAAAAAAAGGCACTTCATGTATATTAGGCTACTTCAGGTATATTAGGTTACTTCAGATCACGGCCGTAGCGGACGCCACGGCCAGGCCGTAGAACTATTTTGGCGTTTTTTTTTGTTTTTTTTTATGCTGTTAAATGTTGTAGGTTGAGCTTCCAATAGTCTACAACCAAGCATGCCAAATCAGTTGTAGCGCATAACCACTGCCTAATTGATTGGCATGGTCTCGTCCATGCATCATTGGCATTGCATCTATTGCCATTTTGTCCGGCGAAAAGTAAACGCAGCGATTTCATTGAGCGATTTCATTGAGCGAATCTAAGCAATAACAACAACAACCAAAATATGCTGTAAATGGAAAACTTCAATTTCTTGTTCGGTCTACTACTGGGTGAATTGATTTTTCGAATCACGGATAACCTTTCGAAAGCGTTGCAGGGTGAGCGTCTTAGTGCATTAGATGGTCGCGAACTGGCCCTGTCTACAGTGGCTGTATTGAAGCAGATGCGGTCAGATCGTGACTTCGAGTTATTCTTCGGAAAGGTGGAGATGAGAAGGGTCGAGTTGGGAATACCAGAGGGGAAACTGCCGAGACAAAAAAGAAGACCAGCCAGATTCGATGAAAACACATCGACGTACAGCCACCCACAAACTGTCAAAGAGCAAAGTAGAGTTGCTTACTTTGAAGCGATGGATCTAGCTACCAATGGTATCGTCAACCGTTTCGACCAACCCGGCTTCAAGGTGTATATGACCTTGGAATCGCTACTTGTTAAGGCGTGCAATGATCAGCCATACCAGGACGAGTCACAGGTGGAAGACTCGGACCTATGACACCAAAAAAATGCCTATTAAAAAAAATCCCATTACCCCACCCACTTGGTCTCGTACAGTACTATACGTTAATTCAAGGTGAGTATAAATAGCGCTATTATAGAAAGAGCCCTCTTTTTTCCGGCTCGCACAAACACAATAAACATCGATTAAATGTATGAAATATGTCTCTGGCAATCGATAAAGGTATTAGGTGTGTGAATATACTCACTTCAAATCGCTGTTTCAAGTATTTATTGAGTTATTCGCGTTTTGATTACCCCATCCAAAGCGAAAGTTGCGTGTACGAAAGAATCTCACACAGAATCGGAGGCCGTCCGGCTGGATTATCGGTCATATTTGGCCGATAGCTGATCGCCAGCTCAAACTAAAGTCGTGCACCATGATCATATACATTAGAGACTCCAACCATACAAAGTTCGTCCAATTGTGATCGTTCGCCGATCTAAAAAACACTTTTTTCTATAATTTCGTTCATTATCTGGAACTGGGTCAATGCACTATCTTCCATAATACAACCACCGAAGCGTCTATGTAAGAACATCTCTGATTGGTTAAACCTAAAAATAGACGCGAGGACTTTCCCTTTTCAAGGACATAATCTGATAGTACGCGAATCATGAAAGAAAGTCAATAAAATTAGAAAAAAGTTTTTTTTAGATCGGCGAACGATCACAATTGGACGAACTTTGTATGGTTGGAGTCTCTAATGTATATGATCATGGTGCACGACTTTAGTTTGAGCTGGCGATCAGCTGTGGGACGAGTATGAACTAGTAACGAAGATGTATGCAACAGACATAAATGCACATGCTCTAGAAACAGAGCTAATTATGTTGAGCAGGAGTCAAATGCCGCTGCCGGTCACTTGCGCCAAAGACATCGTTAAGTGGCACATACCAAACTCTCCTCGGTATCCCGAAGTTGGCAGCATACTGAAACTAGTCATGGTACTGCCTGCAACAAATGCTGTCAGTGAAAGGTCGTTCAGTGCATTGCGTAGAGTTAAAACATTCCTCAGGGCAAGTATGACACAGCTGAGGCTGAACAGCACAATGCTTATGCATGTTCACCGAGACCGGTTAGATCAGATAGACGAGCAAGTAGTAATTTCAGAATTTGTAAGTTGTCACCCAAGGAGGAAAGAACAGATTAGAACGAGCTAAGTGAGAAACAGTTGTTGCAGGCAGTACGTGAGTGGATCAAAACGTGATGGCTCCCACCTCATTAACCCCAGACCGAAAATGTTTGGGGTTATAGCGATTGCCCTGTCTGTCTGTCTGTCTGTCTGTCTGTCTGTCTGTCTGTCTGTCTGTCTGTCTGTCTGTCTGTCTGTCTGTCTGTCTCTGTGTCTGTCTGTCTGTCGTCTGTCTGTCTGTCTGTCTGTCGTCTGTCTGTCTGTCTGTCTGTCTGTCTGTCTGTCTGTCTGTCTGTCTGTCTGTCTGTCTGTCTGTCTGTCTGTCTGTCTGTCTGTCTGTCTGTCTGTCTGTCTGTCTGTCTGTCTGTCTGTTGGGCTGGGCTGGGCTGGGCTGGGCTGTCTGTCTAGTTTCGGATCTCAGTAAATGTTATTTGATAAAGCACATTTTGCCAAATTTCTGTTTCTTCCATTGGTGTGTGTCCAAAATCTTGTGTCAATTAATTGCTCGAACGTTCACTTACAATGCAGGACATGCCATTTGGAGGGTCTAAGTTGAAGAAAAAAATCTGGGGGAGGACCCCCAGACCCCCTGTACAACATAGGGCCATGGCACTATTTTAGCCCACTCTCGGATTTATAGTTTCGGGTCTCAGTAAATGTTATTTCATAAAGCACATTTGGCCAAATTTCTGTTTCTTCCATTAGTGTGTGTTCAAAATCTCATGTCAATTAATTGCTCGACTGTTCACTTAGAATGCAGGATATGCCATTTAGAGGGTCTAAGTTGAAAACAATTTCAGGGTGAGGACCCCCACACCCCCCGTCCGTGAATTGGCCGTGGCACTATTTTAGGCACCGCTACGGGCCTGCAGATATAAACAACATTTATTCAACCCCCTTTATTATGCTACATGGAGCAATGGTTGCGGTATAAATATATATATATACAGTCAATTGTCTTTATCTCGATATCGCTTAGCTCTATACAACCTGCTTATCTCGATATGTGTCCGAGGTCCCGGCCAAATTCTCTATATACATTATAGATCATGTATATAGTCCCTATAAAAGTATATATTGATAGAAAATGGGCATTCCCGGTAGACGGGCATCAAAAGGGAAAAACAACTTGACATCCCCACGACCACACCAGCAGCAGCAACAAGTTGGCGGAAAACCAAGGTCACAGGGTTCAAAATCTGATAAATGTAGTAAATGCAACAAAAATGTGTCTGAAACTGACAAAGGCATCTGCTGCACGTTTTCTGCTTAATCGACAACAGGTTGTACTGCTACACCATGCTACACAGTAACAATGTGCATAATAGCATTTACCATTTGCTCACTAAAATACAGTCTACACTCGTTTACTCAAAGTCGGTTAAGTCGAATTCCCTCGTTGCGTCAAATTCGTGTCCAAGTCCCGTTTCAGATCCTATTATTTTCAATGTAACTGGCTACGGTTACGTCGAATTTCGTTACGTCGAATTTTCGCCAATTCGAACTAGTTGTTAGGTCCCGAACACAGAAATGTGTGGTATTTCACTCTCGTTATTGCTGACTTTTTCCGGAAGGCGGATATTACCGAGTCAGACATAGTGTAAACTGTGACCAACGTGGGCCATTTCGAACTGGGGCCGAATTGGACTAGGGCCATTTGATCACCCTCCGATTGATAAATGCTGTGTGTATATATAATCAAGACCGGTATGCACAACAACTTGTTAATTTCCGGTTTACATGCTTTATTTATTAAACATAATAAAATGTTACTTTACTGCTTTGTTTTGTCTTTTCTTGTTCCCATAATACAGATGTGTATACTTAGTTCGACTACACACATGCGTGTTTAGGCAAACGCAAGTAAACTCATTAAAGTTGCAAAATTGTAACTCCGTGTGTCACAGGTCGTATGGGAGTTGCGTCCCGTAACATGTATGGCAATATTTCGAGCTCCTGTTCAGATTTCGCTACGTCGAACTTCGGTTTACTAGAAGTATTTATCACAGTCCGACGGACTTCGAGTAAACGAGCGTAGACTGTATAGAAATAACTTGCAGGGCGTTGACGTTCATACTTTGTTAAATTGTTATTGAGAGACAATTCTACAATATGACACAAACACATATTACCGGTACCATACACTTATCTAATAAAGTGTGTCTTTGCAAAATTCATAGGTCACTCTCCACGAAGTAGAAAGTAAACAAAAAATGCTGCAAACACACATTTGGAAAGACTAATCCGTCATAACTGTTATGTAATGCAGTGTAATGAAATGTAATTAGAGTTATGTACTCGGAATTACTGATGTCATAAATAGTGACTGGTACCATAAATCATGTATCAATATGTCTGCAACTGAATACAATTTTTTTCAGAAAAACAAAGCGGTCATGTGGTTTTGTAGTAATGGTACACAATATGTGGACTGACAGACTTGGCTAAGCAACAGTTGGAAACTGGTAAGCCTGTAGAGCAGGTATTGCACCGTCAAAATGCACAGAGAACTTGATACTCAATTTAACTGACAAAATTAACAAAATGGGATTTTGAACAAAATGGGAGATGGTGTCAATGACAAAAATGTAGAATATCTCCAATGTAGTCGAAAAGAAAAGTCAATTAGTTTTTCAGTGACCAGAAGGAAATAGAAAAGAGGAGAATGCACCTTATGTTATATAGAGTTCCTGAATCCGGTGATCGTGATATAAACCGTCGGATTGAATATGACATTGGCCAAGTGGAAAGGGTTCTAGTGACTAAAAGAAGATCCTGACTCAGCAGAATTTGAAAGTGAAAATCCAAGGAGAATTGGAAAGAAAAAAGAAGAGAAAGTTTGACCTCTTCGCATATTAGTAAAAGCCAAAAATGTTACAGTCAAATATTAAAGAAATCAAGGGATCTGACAAAACTCACTGACTTGAACCATGAGATGCAATTTGTGCAAAATGTGTTAATGTGGAAGCACATAGTACAAAAAGCCATAGATATCCATGGAACCAGACACTGAGGCATGATATTGTGTGGTAAAGTCCACATTGAATTATTGGTCAGTTAGCACAATGGCCATGGGAAAACCACATCCTGTGTGGGGAGCAGTCAATTCCAGTATCAAAGACGTTACTAAAGCCAGAATAATGACAGGGACTTACATGTCCATGGTGCAGGTGCTCAAATCTGAATTCAGTAATGGAAGGCAGAGCCCAATATGTGAGCTATGCGGTGAAGAACAGGAGGACCTATATCATATGATATTTAGGTGCAATGCCTTAAACAATGTTTTGGACGAAAGGTTAAATAATATTATTGCGGAGGTGGAATCATTCTTTGGCATAGGCCATTGAAAAAGCTGGCCACGGGACGACAAACTGAAGGAGGCTGTAGATTGCCAGTTGCTGAGAAGTCCACCACTTCAGGAGAGACAGCTGTTAAATAATAATAATAATAATAGACTTTATTTAACGAGGGTGACTCAATTAGACAGTGCCTAATCTCCCATGAGGCCCTCAAATTAAAAACAAGTATATACACATGTACAGTTGACAAAGAAAAAGGCAATACAAAATGAAAATTATAGACAACTATTAACACGAAACAAGAAACTGGTAGTCTATGTTTTCATCCATCTTATACATCTATTGTGAAAGTTATTTATAGTTTGAACATTTTTAACATTATTAGGAATACAGTTCCATATTAACGCGCCTGAATATGACATACTTTGTTTGAATATTTCTTTGTTTGGTTTTCTTGTATAAAGTTATTGGAAGCAGTTGATCTCAAGTCTGGTAAATTGTTGCTTGGTTGTCTTTGTTGAAACAATTCATTAATATAACCTGGTGTAATTGTATTTGCAACTTTATACATGAATTTTGCCTTCCGTACAAATATTCTTTCATACACATTCAATATTTTAAGTTCTTGCATGCTTTGGATAGTATTTTCAACATTATAATCAAGTGTTATTTTAATAACTCTTTTTTGTAGTTGAAACAGTCGTAATAGATTATTTTGTGATGAACATCCCCAAATTAGATTGCAATAATCAATGTGTGGTTGAATATATGTCTTATAAAATTGGATCCTGTGTTCTAGAGTCAGAAAGTGTTTAATTCTTGATAGCAGCCAGATGTTAGATTTAATTTTCTTACATACTTTGTCAACAAGAATAGTCCAACTTAAGTTATTATCAACCCATACACCTAAAATTTTGTCATTCATGATCATGCCTAGTTCCTCATTATTGTATTTCAAATTAAGCTCATGTTTGTTTAGACATGTTCGCTTTTGATGTGTTGTAATTAGCATTACTTTTGTTTTAGCAGAGTTTATGACCATTCCATTGTTCTTACACCATACATTAAGATTACATAAAGCTTTTTGAAGATTATTTTCAATTGCAACTTCTGATTTATTGATATCATATAGTGTAGTGTCATCAGCATAAAGATCTGTACTAACATCATGGTGTATAGAGGTAAGTCATTAATAAAGAGGAGAAATAGCAAAGGACCTAAAATAGACCCTTGAGGAACACCATTTACAACATTTTCATAGTTAGATGTAACATTATTTAATGATGTTTTCTGTTTGCGATCATAAATGTATGACGTTATCCATTGCATTGCACTAGTTGATAGTTTATAGAGTTCTAGCTTTTTAATTAAGAGTTTATGATCCACCAAGTCGAAGGCTTTTTTGAAATCAACCATGACAACTCCTATTAGCTTATTATTATTAATAGCATCTAACCATTTGTCAATAATTCCTATTACCGTAATGCAGTTTCGCAGGAGTGATTTGGTCTAAAACCAGATTGTGTTTTATGAATTAATTGATATTTATTCATATATTCCATAAGAGAGTCATGAACATGTTTTTCAATCAGGTTAGATAATATTGGCAAAATAGATATTGGTCGATAATTGTTCAAGTCAAATGTTGAGCCATTTTTAGCCAGGTTTTTAAAAAAAAAATCCAGGCTATTGGATTGGCGAAAGCCGGGCGGGCGGGCGGCGTCCACAATCAATGTTAAGTTTTCGTGTTTCAGTCCATTTCTTTGTTACTGTACCACCTAGGACCACCAAACTTTCACAGCTTCATAATCAAGGGGTGCCCACCACATATCACTATCCAACATGTTACTTTTTTAGCCAGGTTTTTTGAAAAAAAATCCAGGCTATTGGATTGGCGAAAGCCGGGCGGGCGGCAGGCGGCGTCCACAATCAATGTTAAGTTTTCGTGTTTGAGTCCATTTCTTTGTTACTGTACCACCTAGGACCACCAAACTTTCACAGCTTCATAATCAAGGGGTGCCCACCAAATATCACTATCCAACATGTTACTTTTTTTTTAACTTGACCCATTTTTTCCGCGCAATCGACTTAGCCATTTTCAATGTTAAGTTTTCGTGTTTAAGTCCATTTCTTTGGTACTGTACCACCTAGGACCACCAAACTATCACAGCTTCATAATCAAGGGGTGCCCACCACATATCACTATCCAACATGTTACTTATTTTTTAACTTGACCCATTTTTTCCGCGCAATCGACTTAGCCATTTTCAATGTTAAGTTTTCGCGTTTTTAATGTTAAGTTTTCGTGTTTAAGTCCATTTCTTTGGTACTGTACCACCTAGGACCACCAAACTTTCACAGCTTCATAATCAAGGGGTGCCCACCACATATCACTATCCAACATGTTACTTTTTTTTTAACTTCACCCATTTTTTTCCGCGCAGTCGACTTAGCCATTTTCAATGTTAACTTTTCGCGTTTACAATGTTAAGTTTTCATGTTTAAGTCCATTTCTTTGGTACTGTACCACCTAGGACCACCAAAATTTCACAGCTTCATAACCAAGGGGTGCCTACCACATACAACTATCCAACATGTGACCATTTTTTTACCTTCACCTATTATTTCTACGTAATTGACTTAGCCATTTTGAACGTTAACTTTTTAACGTACGTCTGGTTAAATTTTTTGGTTAAAACTTTTTTGTTATACTATATCTCTGCAACTGCTTCGCCCATTGAAACTTCACATGGGTGTTTATCATCGTCCATATTTTCACTCTAACCCCCAACCGTGCGGCCCCTGTGCACAATGTCAAGGTCAAATTACTTTGAATTTATTTGTTAAAGTTTTTTCGTGTACTATGTCTCTGCAACTGCTTCACCCATTACCTTGATACTTCACATGGGTGTTTATCATCATTGTCACACCCGTTTGCGGAAAGTGCGATATCGTCGGCATTTTGGTCCGTCCGTACGTCCGTGTGTCCGGTTAAAGTTTTTTGGTTAAAGTTTTTCCATCTACTATATCTATTTTTTTTAGTGTCCATGCCTCGCCCCAAGGCGCGACATGCAGGCCACAGCCATCTAGTCTACAAAAAGTGGGTATAATTATGTTATCCAAGTGTCCATGCTTGGAAAAAACCTGGCCTTCGTGGCTTTGCCTCGTTTCTTGTTATGAAGTGGGCTAACTTTTGCTTCCTTCTATTTATCCGGAAAGACTGATTGTTTAATACTCAGATTGCATATGTATATGAGGCTATCCGCTATTTGTGCTGCTGATATTTTGAGTAAACGGGGTCCAATATTGTCACAGCCAGTGGCTTTCGTCACATCAATGTTCAACAGTGTAGAAATATACAGCAGACATCTTTGTCTCATGCTTCACTGCAAACAGATAATAATTCTGAAAGATATTTATGGCAGAAATTAAACAAAACTGTGGTCTGCTGGTTGATGCTAGGTAGGCGTGTACGTGTGTGTGCGTATATCAGATAGCGTCTAAGCACACACACATGATCATGGATCTGTATAGGTTGATTTGGCATTTATTTAGAAATGTATGTTTATTACTTCTATGTTAACCACACTTCTAAAGCGTTCACTGGGTTTTGTGCTCTGGATTGGACTGTGGCTGGTTTAGCCTCAGCGAAGCTCAGCCTCAGCTGTAGCCGGTCTGTTTGATTTTGGGCATGGATTTGGTGTGATATACATTGGGTTTGAGAAGCATTTGGCCCTTTGGGCCAAATTCTTTGTCGCCCGTATTAGTAAAATACCAACTGTCGTAAAGTTCTAGCTCGGTTTACGGTAAAACAAATTTTACACTTTCAATCATATGTTGAACCTAGTTTCACTGAATGGTAAGTTTTCATATACACGTAGCATAAAGCGGGCTTTTGAAGCATTTGGCCCTTCGTCGCCCATTTTAATTCTTTTTGTATATAACTGAACATGTAAAATCACCAGGTCAGTATGACCTGGGTGGGTGCTCTTACAAAGAGGAGGAATATCCAAATCATAGAATAGAATACATGTAGTAGTTAAATGCTCCAGATTTCACCCCTAAGCAGCAAAGCGATCGTAAACTACTTGTAGCCGAATTGGAGGAAATGCCTTGAAATGGAGAACAAGTCTTTGTATCTTTTGGAACGAAATTGTGCTCGACAGGACTGTTGCTGGAGGACGCCCCTCGGGGTTTCATTATTAGAGACAGTGTTTCAAAACACTTCAACTTGCAAAATTTTATTTCCGGACATCAACATGGATTTGTGAGTGGACGGTCATGTTTGACATTTCTATTAGAGACAGTAGAATACATCACGGTTGCCCTCGACCAGGGAAAGTGCCCATATATGATTTATTTGAACTATAAAAAAGCCTTTGAGGCTTTGATTCTGTGCCACACAAACGTTTAATCTACAAGTTACATAGACATGATATTGTAGGGAAAGTGCCCAACTGGTTTGAAAATTTTCTGACTTATAGAAAGCAGAAAGTGCTTGTCAGAGGTACATGTAAGCCATCCTGCACAGCTGAAGTAGTTTCAGAGTTTTCATTTGTTGAAGATTTGCATATAAATTCACTATTTTCAGATGAAACTGTTCATTCGTCTAACATAGATTTCTCCAAAATCTCATATACATATTCATGCTCCAGATAAGGAATTAGTAATTGAGTATTGTCACCCCATCATTTCTGAACCAATTGGGTATTTCAAAATTTTAATTGTGTAAAATAGAATCACACTACTGTTTACACATCAGCAGACCACACTTATTGAATAGTTTGCTTTTAAATGAAAACACATCTTGGTATTTCATTAGAATTGTCTCCTTGGAGACAATTACAATTCTAATGAAATACCAAGATGTGTTTTCATGGAAAAATAAGAAAATATGCTATATTTGTGGTCTGTTTATTGTTTTCTGTAGCATGATAAAGATACTACACATTTTTCATTGATTTTTTGTCGAGTCCGCTTGCGGAAAGCGAGACATAATGATCACAATGACGTCCGGGTGTCCGTCCGTACAAACGAGAGCTACATTGTGAGGTTAACCTTGTTAAGAGATGCTGATTCCGTTTTTAACCCCGTTATGAATTGCTCTTATGGGGTTGTTTTTTATGTCTGATTGATCTTTACGGGGTCTGATTTAGGATAGGTTAGGGTTAGGAACCCCACAATGTAGCTCTAGTATGTACGTCCGTCCGTCCGTCTGTCCGAAATCTGCGTTAAAGTTTTTAAATACCTTATATCTCTGCAGTCCTAAGTCACATTGACTTGAAACTTCATATGCTTATTAGTCATGATCCATATATTCATGCTGTATCCCACTCATACGGCCCCTCTGCTCAAGGTCAAGGTCAAATGACTTAGAAATTTGCGTTCCGAAATCTGCGTTAAAGTTTTTAAATACCTTATATCTCTGCAGTCCTAAGTCACATTGACTTGAAACTTCATATGCTTATTAGTCATCATCCATATATTCATTCTGTGTCCCACTCATGCGGCCCCTGTGCCCCTATGTCAAGGTCAAATGACTTAGAAGTTTGCGTTAAAGTTCTGTCAAAATTTGCATTAAAGTTTTCACATACCTACTATCTCAGATTTGCTTGAAACTTTGTATGCTTATTGGGCATCAAACTAAAATAAATACACTCTGAGACCATCAAATGCCTCTGAGGGCTCGACATGTGGGCCGCGGCCATCCTCGTGATACTCACTACTTCTGATTTCAATTGGGTTTTTGGCAATTTTAATTGGGTATTTACGCAAATACGCACCTTATCTGGAGCTCTGCATATTATCATGATTATTATATAATTTACCGGTATTTGCACAGAAATGCATGATTTTTGTAGAACCCGCTTGCAGAAAGCGCGACTTAATGATTACAATGACTTCCGGTTGTCCGTCCGAAATCTGTTTTTAAATACCTTATATTTTTGCAGTCCTAAGTCACATTGACTTGAAACTTAATATATGCTTATTAGTCATCATCCATATATTCATTCTGTGTCCCACTCATGCGGCCCCTGTGCCCCAAGGTCAAGGTCAAATGACTTAGAAGTTTGCATTAAATTTTTTATCAAAATTTGTGTTAACTTTTCTCATACCTACTATCTCTGTAACCATAAGTCAGATTTGCTCGAAACTTTGTATGCATATTGGTTATCTTCTATATATTAATTCTGTGTCCCACTCATGCAGCCCCTGTGCCCAAGGTCAAGGGTAAAGGACTTGGAAGTTTGCATTAAAGGTTTTGTCAAAATTTGCATTAAAGTTTTCAGGTACCTACTTTCTCTGTAACCGTAAGTCAGATTGGCTTTAAACTTTATATGCTTATTAGTCATCATCCATATATTCATTCTCTGTCCCATGCATGCAGCCACTGTGCCCAAGGTCACATAACTTTTTCCATAACTGATCAACCGCTTCACTGATTTTTCAATGTATCTGTTGCTACATTATATATATCTTACCCTGAGATCACCAGATGCCTCGGCGGGCACAGCATGCAGGCTGCGGTCATCTGGTGTTTAAAACATGTCTTTTTATGGCTGATGATTACAGTTATCTATCTTTATGTATTGTATTTATTTAGCACAGCCACACATTTATTTCATTATTAAATAACACATCAATTAATGTATGGATAATTTGAAAATGACTCCCGCAATGTACGTACATACATGTATATAAACTGTGTATCATATAGTTTCTAAATATTCCAGATATTATCTTGTGTCTATATATTAAAAGTCTTAATAGAACAGTGATTTCTACCCAGTACTGCAAGAACAAAAGAGGGTGAATATCTGTAATTGTATATTTTGTATTTGTATCTGACTATTACATGTATATTATGTACGGTTTGTGGGGGATGGCCCCGACCCACCACAAACCTATTACGGGGAAAATAAATATTTAAAAAAAAAAAAATATATATATATTAAAGGTACATGCCCACTCAGTAGGTTATAATATATGGAGACAGACAGTTGTGTATATTCTGTAGATATGACATTTTCTGGCAACATAAACATTCATTCACCATTACCCCACATATTGATTCGCATTATTATACATTTTATATCAGACGTAATTTACCACACTGATATCAGGGGCGATAACCATGTTTCCTTAACATGTTAATGGATGTTATTATTTATTCTCTGTATTTACTTTTTGGTATGCAATGATCATACTTTATTATCTGTCGAAAATATGATTTTTTCATGTGAATATTGTGCCTACTGAGTGGGCATGTTCCTTTAAATTGCATGAATACAATGTGCATTAACACCAAGGGCGAAACGACCTCCCATTCCATACATATGCCGTATTTAGAAATATTTAAAATAAAACATTTCCAGCAGACGACAACATTTAATTCAGCGTACGTAGTAAGGGTTAAAGTGTCCACTTGTCATAACTAAATGAGGTTTGGGCTAAGTGATCTTTTGGGTATACATGTAGCAAGGGCAACTGTACGGAGCACCACAGGGGAAATGGATTTGTTTTTATTAATTCGTTCCAACGAAATAACTATTTGTTCCTTCAATTTCACAATTCGTTCCCACAAATTAACAATTCGTTCCCACAAATTAACAATTCCTTTCCTCAATTTAACAATTCGTTCCCACAAAATGATAATTCGTTCCCTCAATTTAACAATATAACAAATTGTTAATTTGTGGGAACAAATTGATAATTTATGGGAACAAATTGTTAAATTGAGGAAAGGAATTGTTAATTCGTGGGAACGAATTGTTAATTTGTAGGAACGAATTGTTAATTCGTGGGGACGAATTAATAAAAAAAAAAATTCTGCCATCAGGTTTGTATTGGTTTTTAATTTCTCCCATACAACTGCAGGCTGGTTTTACCCTGTTACCCGTCTGTATATCATATGACCTTGTTAAACTCTAATCAATCTATCATTATAGGTATGAATGGCCTTTTTGTGGAATTTATCGGGGTATAAACTTGGAAAAGTCGCGGGAATACTGGACGAAGGCCGGAAGGCCTCGTCCAGTATTCCAGGGACTTTTCCAAGTTTATATCCCCTATAAATTCAACAAAAAGGCCATTCATTCCTTATAATTCCAGCATTTGAAATAAATTCATCAAGAAAATGTGTTTATTTTCCGTTTTCTTAAGAATTATTTTAACTGCGCCTCACGGTTATGGAAAGTAGTTCGGTGTGGGAGTTTACTGGGATATAAATTTTGGACAGAGACTTGCTACGGGCCAATCAAATGTTAGGGAATTGTGTAAATATTTTTGTGCTGGAATTATTGGTCGTATACCACTGTGTCTTCTGTAGTCACTGTCTGTATTTCTTATAAACATGCAGAATGTTAATATCTACTTTTCCAGGTTACTTGTACGACTTTGGCAAACAAGCAACTAAGACAGTAACTGATACAGCGATGGAAATCACAAAATCAGTGGAAGACAAGGTGTGTAAATAGTGAATGATTTCCGCAGGATTCAAGTGGGGGATGGTGGGTGGAAGATGGGTGCAAGCGATGGGTAATTTAACGATCGGGGTTCATCCTTACCGGAATTCCGACTGGAGACCTGGTTTGACCCTCACATACGTCTTTGGCATTTTGTATGTGACAGTTGAATCTGGTTATACCCCTTATGTGAGTATTACGATTGTTCGTAATCCTATTTTAGGGGAAGGGGCCAAGTGACTTTGGTGTGATATGGACCTGCCACCAGGTCAGGTTATTCTAATTTCAGGGCTGAATATATTGTATCTCGATGTAAATATTCTGTTCTGATTTTGGAATTTTCCCCCCAATGCAGCAGGTTAAAACGGGATCGAACCCGTTTGCCCGGCCTTACATGACCTTAGCTGTTGATAGGCCGTTAAACACCAATAAACAAACAAAACAAGAGGAGGATGGTCAGGCCAGAAAAATAACACATTTAGCATATAACATTTTGAAAAAGGGGCACATTCAACGCGTGCAACATTTTATAAATATTATTTGAAACTTACATCATAATTCCAGCACAAAAATATTTACACAATTCCCTAACATCTCTGTCCAAAATTTATATCCCAGTAAACTCCCACGCTAAACTACTTTCCGTAACCGTGAGGCGCAGTTAAAATAATTCTTAAGAAAACGGAAAATAAACACATTTTCTTGATGAATTTATTTCAAATGCTGGAATTATAAGGAATGAATGTCCTTTTTGTGGAATTTATCGGGGATATATATTTGGAAAAGTCGCGGGAATACTGGATGAGGCCTTCCGGCCTTCGTCCAGTATTCCCGCAAGGCCTTCGTCCAGTATTCCCGCGACTTTTCCAAGTTTATGCCCCGATAAATTCCACGAAAAGGCCATTCATTCCTATAACAAAAAAGTTGACTGGCAGTAAACAAAGTTTGATTGAATAATGATAATGCCTGTAATGGTGTATGAACAAATTGTAGTAATGTAATAAAAAAATTGTTTGAAAATATTTTGTTTGGGTAGCAGGTGCGACGCCATGAATAGATGTAACATACAGCAGCACCTGTAACAAAATAATAGTGCTGGCAGTTGTGAACGTCAACACGTTCCTGCATGTGAGTGACAGGTAGTACATGTACCTCCATTGTGCGTATGGCCCAGTAGATATAGCATGTCTATTATTGGTATAGTATTACATTGAAGGGGATTCCTGGTATGGTGAGGACCTGACACCAGGTGGGGTCATTTTAATTTCGAGGCTGACAAAATATTTTCTGTAAATATTCAGTTCTGATTTTGGTATTTTCTCTCCATCCATGCATATGAAATATGGGATTTGATCCCGAAAAATGGGGTTTATGGATTTTGCGGCCAGTGTATATCCTGATCAGCCTGCTCAGGATCTGTACTGTTCACCATATCTTCAATGAAAAACCTTGTAAAAATCAATATAGATCATTATCATGCTACAGCAGCGTGCTATTTAATATCTGTTGAAGGGCCGTTTAACACCAATATATAAATAATAATTTGATCAAGAGATATTTTGGTAAAAAATCCCAGAATTACCATTTCTCCAGTCACAGCCACATTGATTGGCACATGTTTCTGTTACAGACATTCCTGGGTGACTTCAGTAAGGAGCGGGGGAACTGTGAGGTGGGCAAATGTCCCTCCGCCGTAGGTCCACGACTGGAATTATTATTGGCACATGTTTCTGTTACAGACATTCCTGGGTGACTTCAGTAAGGAGCAGGGGAACTGTGAGGTGGGCAAATGTCCCTCAGGCTCGCTGTAGGCCCACGACTAGAATTATTATTGGCACATGTTTCTGTTACAGACATTCCTGGGTGACTTCAGTAAGGAGCGGGGAAACTGTGAGGTGGGCAAATGTCCCTCAGGCTCGCTGTAGGCCCGCGGCTAGAATTATTATTGGCACATGTTTCTGTTACAGACATTCCTGGGTGACTTCAGTAAGGAGCGGGGGAACTGTGAGGTGGGCAAATGTCCCTCAGGCTCGCTGTAGGCCCACGGCTAGAATTATTATTGGCACATGTTTCTGTTACAGACATTCCTGGGTGACTTCAGTAAGAAGCGGGGGAACTGTGAGGTGGGCAAATGTCCCTCAGGCTTGCTGTAGGCCCACGGCTAGAATTATTATTGGCACATGTTTCTGTTACAGACATTCCTGGGTGACTTCAGTAAGGAGCGGGGAAACTGTGAGGTGGGCAAATGTCCCTCCGCTGTAGGTCCACGACTGGAATTATTATTGACACATGTTTCTGTTACAGACATTCCTGGGTGACTTCAATAAGGAGCGGGGGAACTGTGAGGTGGGCAAATGTCCCTCAGGCTCGCTGTAGGCCCACGGCTAGAATTATTATTGGCACATATTTCTGTTACAGACATTCCTGGGTTACTTCAATAAGGAGCGGGGGAACTGTGAGGTGGGCAAATGTCCCTCAGGCTCGCTGTAGGCCCACGGCTAGAATTATTATTGGCACATGTTTCTGTTACAGACATTCCTGGGTGACTTCAGTAAGGAGCAGGGGAACTGTGAGGTGGGCAAATGTCCCTCAGGCTCGCTGTAGGCCCACGGCTAGAATTATTATTGGCACATGTTTCTGTTACAGACATTCCTGGGTGACTTCAGTAAGGAGCGGGGGAACTGTGAGGTGGGCAAATGTCCCTCAGGCTTGCTGTAGGCCCACGGCTAGAATTATTATTGGCACATGTTTCTGTTACAGACATTCCTGGGTGACTTCAGTAAGGAGCGGGGAAACTGTGAGGTGGGCAAATGTCCCTCCGCTGTAGGTCCACGACTGGAATTATTATTGACACATGTTTCTGTTACAGACATTCCTGGGTAATTTCATTAAGGAGCGGTGGAACTGTGAGGTGGGCAAATGTCCCTCAGGCTCGCTGTAGGCCCACGGCTAGAATTATTATTGGCACATGTTTCTGTTACAGACATTCCTGGGTGACTTCAGTAAGGAGTGGGGGAACTGTGAGGTGGGCAAATGTCCCTCAGGCTCGCTGTAGGCCCACGGCTAGAATTATTATTGGCACATGTTTCTGTTACAGACATTCCTGGGTGACTTCAGTAACGAGCGGGGGAACTGTGAGGTGGGCAAATGTCCCTCAGGCTTGCTGTAGGCCCGCGGCTAGAATTATTATTGGCACATGTTTCTGTTACAGACATTCCTGGGTGACTTCAGTAAGGAGCGAGGCTGTGGAGTGCAAAATGTCTCTGACTTGTAGGTCCACGACTGGAATTATTATTGACACATGTTTCTGTTGCAGACATTCCTGGGTAACTTCAGTAAGGAGCAGGACAAGTTTGTCACTGAGAACAAGGAGAAGGAGAAGAAGTCTGAGGCTGCTGTGCCTCCCTGGGTCGGCTATAACGAGGAGGACTCCATGAAATCTCAGATCCTCGCCCTCTCACAGGTATAGGCGCCGGGTTCTGGGGACTACCATCCTCATGGCAGGTGGTCAGCTTGGTCTTAATCCTTAGAATGTGGGAAACAAAACTGTCGTCTGCTGTTGTTTCATTATTTATTTTCTCAATTAAACATGGTTTGGCAGCACTTTAGAATCATTTCCATTGGAAATGATTCTAAAGTGCTGCCCAACCATGGTTTTATTAAGAAAAATGTCAATTAAAAAATAAACAGCAGACGACAAAATTTAATTCAATATGTTGAAAACAAAATTTGTAAATTTGTAGTCGTAGTTTAGTCATTTTGTATTACACAGTGACTAAACTATGACTACAAAATGTTTTTGTTTGCTACATGTCTAATACAGTATATTATACCATCCATCCTATCACCATGCCAACCACCTGTGATCCGTAGCTGTTTACCAGTAATGTGTTTTCTTGTATAAATCATTAAATGGCATCAAATTCAGTCGAGCACATGCAAACTGAATATTGCTATTATATCAATGAAACACACACCATGCTTCTAACAAGCAATACAGATCGTTACCAGGCTACAGGAGTGTGCTATTTGATCATGTACTATGCTTGTCACAAATCCTGTAAGCCCCATTTCTCCAGTCACAGCCACATATCTGTATTGCAGGACAAGAGAAACTTCCTGAGAAATCCGCCTTCTGGAATCCAGTTCCGCTTCGACTTTGATGCCCTATTCCCAATTGCTATGGCAACATTACAAGAAGATTCAAACTTACAAAAGATGAGATTTGATCTCGTTCCGAAGCAGTGAGTAATATTATCTACATGTACATACAACACCACTTAATGCACATTAATTGATGGTTACACATTTTAGTTGTGTACCCACCACCGAATAGAGAATGCATTCTTCTGATGATCCTCTTCACATGCTGTCACAAATGAGACATGCCCTGTGGTTTTGTACCTTTCGGACATCTGCGTAATTTCATGAAATACGTTTACAAAATTTACAATATTTTTCGTCAATCGCGTCAAAAGTGGACGGAGTACATGTACATGCGGAATTATATTCCGCATGTACTCTAACAGTTTTGTCAACTTTTGACTTTATTTATGAAAAATATTGTAAATGTTGTAAATGTATTACTGGTAAATTAAATTAGGCAGATGTTCAAAGGTACAAACTCACATGGTGTGTCTCAAATGTCATAGCACCCGCTAAACCCAAGGTCCAGATCATATATTTAGTGTGTTTAGTTTCTTATAATTTCTGTGTCTCTTTCACATAACTGTTTCACACATGCATTCCTCTGATTGTCCTGTGATAAATAGAAGAGCCTAGGTCCCCCACTAAGCCCAGGGTGAAGGTCACATACCGGTAGTTTGTGCGTTCAAAACATAATTTACATTTCCTTTCACATAACTGCTTCATACTTCACACATGCATTTCTTTGATGGTCCTCTGTCATGCTGTCATGAATACAAGATCCTCGGTGTCCCACTAAATCCAAGGTCAAGGTCAGAACATACTCTGTGCGTTCAAAACCACTAAATCCAAGGTCAAGGTCAGAACATACTCTGTGCGTTCAAAACCTTAATGCTTAGGTAAGTTGCTTATAGATTCTGCTTCCTTTAATGTAACTTCTGGATATTTCACACGTGCATTTCTCTGATGGTTCTCTATCATGCTGTGACAAATCCACGATCGTCCGGCTGTTTGTGTTTCAAATGTGCCCTTGTTTTCTTTGGCTGCCAACGGGGGAATTCGTGTGGTGACGAGCCACATTTCTAGTTATTCCCCCTATGCAATAGCATGGGGGCATATTGCGTTGGTCTTGAGGTCTTGAGGTTCTGTATGTCCATACGTCCGTCCATGTACATTTACGTCCAAAAGTTTGTAAGAGTTTCTCCAGTTAGAGTCCAGTATGCCACGGGGGACTATCCATGTTTTACAAACATACTGTTTAGTTATAATATTTAAATGAAACAAATTCTGAAATAGAAATGCATATACCGTAGAAAGCCTGGAAAGAGCTCCTGGATAGTATTAACCATTGAGAGGCTGGAACCGAAGAATGTCGTCTGCTGTTGTGTCATATTTTCTCTGTTTTTCTCAAGAAAACATTGTTTGACAGCACTTTAGAATCATTTCCAATGGAAATGATTCTAAATTGCTGGCAAACCATGTTTTTGTTGAGAAAACTGGAAATTAAATAATAAACAGCAGACGACACGTTTTAATTCAGCATTGTAAGGGTTAAAAAGCAGACGATAGGTTATTGACATATTGTAACTTGAGAAGGTGGCTGCTGGTTAAATAAATATGTGCTTACTGGATTGTGCATAGCGAAAATGTATAACCAGATTATCTCGCCTGTTCATCACAGTTTCTGATAATATATACTTGAATATGCAGCAGATCTTTAGGAATTTGATGAAATTAAATGGTACGTTTGGTTGACATATGTCATTTGCATTGCCATATATTCAGTATCTGTGACATCATCTGATACCCAGGGCCTTTAACCCTTACTACGCTGAATTAAATTTTGTCGTCTGCTGGAAATGTTTTATTTTCAATATTTCTCGATGAACACCTGATGAACACCTGTTTTGACAGCGCATGAGATCGTCTCCACTGGAGACGATTCTCAGTGGAGACGATTCTCATGCGCTGCCAAAACAGGTTTTTTGTTAAGAATTAAGGCAAAAATGAAAAACAGCAGACGACAATTTTCGTCTCCAGCGTAGTGATATTACATGCGGATTTCACCTTTACGGCTTGCAATTTATTAAATATTTTATTTTTTATTTGTGTTATTTCTCAATAAAAGTATATGGGCCGCGCCATACGAAAACCGGGCTTAATGACAACGTCATGAAAAGCGGTAAACGACGTCGGAAAAACGACGTTTCAAATTGTCTAGCGTCGCCGTAAGAGTTCACAGTTTGCCCTCCCATTTACGTTTACTGGTGTCAGTTAACATTAAGTGTGAACAGAAAACGGAAAATGATAACTTACTGAAACTTTCACTAATATGAGACGCGATACCTTGTACCTCGGTACACATATTATGACGTCACGACTTGACGTCACGTACTTGTGACGTCATTGAACGTGAATACATGTTTGACGTTATGGCCATGGTGTCGTGACAAAATATTATAGCAAGGATACTTGCACGAGTTCCTCGCAGCATCAATGACTTAGAAATGCTTCAGGCGCTGTACAGTGTCGCCTAACTGTCGTTGTTTGACATTTTTACTATTTTTCGTCGGTTGTCCTTATGAATTCAAAATGGTGAACGCATAATTTAACTGGCTACATATCAGAGAAGTCTTCGCTTAAACTGCATGGTCATAAACTTGCTGTTGTAGTCGAAAGTGCTTTTGTAGTATCAAATCATCAGTTTATCACTTGACTGCATAATAATGTATATCAGGCGATGGTAATGCGATCCTCAAGAAAGACACACGGCGACAATTATAAGGTATCTGCCCGGTATCGTGTTTTGTCACAAAGTTAATGTTATAAGCGGCCTACTGCCTACTTTAAAATATGTCGTCGTATACAAAATATTAAATGATGTCGCTATTATTCCCCAAAAATATTTCAGACAGCAGCAAACAACAGGGAAACGCCTCACTCTGCCTTATTTGAACATGATTCATACAAAATTACGTTACTTGGGCCGCAATCCAAAACATGACGTTACGTTAGCAACTGCAACACGAGCCATAAACATTATTTTCATACTTTGTCTTGACCTAATGGGAGACGACACTTGGCCAGGCTACGAGATATCAAAATTTGGTTGACATGCGATAAAAGATGACAAATCTATAGGACTTGTCCGGATCAACACCCCTTGTATACGCCGTTGATAAAAACGTCGTAATTTCGACGTCATTGATCTAAAACGTCATATAAGTTTTTACCACGCGTCATAAAACTACTTCTAAAATGAACCATAATTGGGATACATTGATAATTTTGGCGGCATATAGCTTTTAAAAGATGTACAATTCAGAATACGCGAAAAAGTAAAAACTGAAAATGTTGTCATTAAGCCCGGTTTTCGCACGGCGCGGCTCATATGTTGTAACCACTCATTTGAACCGGTTCAAATGGTGGTCGCGACATATACTTTTGGGCGTATAGAAGGAAAATATTTAGGATTTTCTGCAAACATAATGGCGTATCCTCAGCATGAAATTGATTAAGCACTATTTCATTCCATGTGTTGTGTACCGCAGGGTGAACGAGGAGGTGTTTTGGCGGAACTACTTCTACCGAGTCTCGTTGATCAAACAGTCTACCCAGCTGACCAGCCTCGCACAGCAAACAGGTAAGCGATGGACATCCACAGTCACTTTGCTGTTGAAACATAAATCCCATATGAATCAGTCAATGTTTCCCTTTTACAACTCCGATAACCCCACATTCTGTAATGAGTGTAATCAAATGTAACCATGGCCATGAAAGGGTGCAGTAGGAGAATATTCTGTCTTGTATTGGCAATGTTAACCCTTACACTGCCGAATTAAATGTTGTCTTCTGCTATTATATTTTTTATTTTCGAGATTTTCTCATCAAAAACATGGTTTGACAGCATTTTAGAATCATTTCCACTGGAAATGATTCTAAAGTGCTGTCAAACCATGTCTTTATTGAGAAAGAAGGCAAAATATAAAGCATCGGCAGACGACAATTTTCGTGCTCAGCAGTCTAAGGGTTAATCCTATACATGCTGAACATACACACTTTATATTCCCTCGCCGATAGCAAGCTGAGACATAGCGTTAGGCCATGTACATGCGTGCAGGCGTACGTTAGTAACAGCTTTCACCCATTGGCCCGGCCATAAATGATCTTAGCTGTTGGTCCGTTAAACATCAATTAATCAAATCAAATCAACAATTTTGGATGTACTTCCAAATGTTGAATAACTCCTGATCTGTTGGTTGGATCATTAACAAACTTCATCAATAGCTTCCTCACATTGATGGCTATCCACTCAGTGTCATTCAGGTGGCTTTGACCTTGGTGACATTCACCTTCATGGGTGAGACACTGGCTGGCGATCGCCTTGCTTAGATAAAATTATTAATTTCAGGCGAATAAAAACTTTTTGTTTGTGGCGTCACTTGGTGAAACAAAAAGAATCAATATCACACTGAAAACAAGAAATATCACACTGAAAACAATCAAAATCACACTGAAAACAATCAATATCACACTGAAAACAATCAATATCACACTGAAAACAATCAATATCACACTGAAAACAATCAATATCACACTGAAAACACTGAAAACAATCAATATCACACTGAAAACAATCAATATCACACTAAAAACAATCAATATCACACTGAAAACAATCAATATCACACTGAAAACAATCAATCTGAAAACAATCAATATCACACTGAAAACAATCAATATCACACTGACACACTGAAAACAATCAATATCACACTGAAAACAATCAATATCACACTGAAAACAAGAAATATCCTGTATGTATTGTTTCAACAATATCTTGCTTTGTTTCAGGAGACAGAAAGTCTGGGTCCAGTTCTCGAGATTCATCAACAAGTAGCGAGAATCGAGGTTCGTACCACTTACTAACACTAATAGTAGTAATCAGTTAATGCTGATGGCAGACCCCCGGTGACTTAAATGGAGAAATAAATGGTAAAGTCATAAAGTTGAAATCAAAAACAAACTACACTTATTTTTTCAAACATTTGGTTTGGTTTGGAGACAGGCCATGTGATTTTGTACCTTCGGACATCTGCGTAATTTCATTAAATACGTTTACAAAATTTACAATATTTTTCATAAACAATGTAATATGTAATATAATTCCGCATGTACTCTGAATACTTTGTCAAATTTTGACACCATTTACAGAAGGTATAAAATCACATGGCGTGTCTCATATGTGATGCTTTTCAGGCTGTATCAACATTTTAACTTTGTCTTCTATATCTCTGCATGTTCTGGGCCCAGGCCCACCAAACAGGTCACCACCCTGGGTGTTTCACATTCCAATGGTCAAGGTCCCTGAGGGCACCTTTAGCATCTTAGGTCTTTCGTTTTGTAAATATAATTGTACCTCAAATTGTGATTTTTGCTACAATATGTGTTTTGCCGTGATGCATGTCAAGCATCTGCCTCACCAGTCACGTCCCAATGCCAAAGGATGTTCAAGTTTAGTGTTTAGATCTTTTGTTTTGTATATAATTATATAGTTAGATTTTGTATCTGCCCCCCCCCCCCCCTCCCCCCCTGAATCCGCCCATGAATATGTCTCCCTGTCATCTAACCTGATATGTGGGAGTCACGGTCCAATCGCCAAATATCACTGTGACAGTAAATGTGTAAATGTACATGAGTGTTGGAGGGGGTGGGTAGGTGCACTTGACAATATGTATTGGAAGCATTTTGTCCAATTTGTAAAAGTCGGCTCCCACCATTATCTCATGTTGGCAACTCATAACAGGAGATAACTCAACATACCTTACTGGAGCATGTTACGTTCCTATTGTCGTTTGTTGTCTCCCTTAGCCAAAGACAAATTCTACATTCACATTTATATGCTGGCTTTTTTTACCAGCATAGACTCAAACCGGCTTGCTTATATACTGTATATAGTGAAAAACGTTATGTTTAATGCTAATACATATTTTTAGCTCGACTATTCGAAGAATAAGTAGAGCTTATGTTGTCACCCCGGCGTCGGCGTCGGCGTCACCGTCACGCCTTGGTTAAGGTTTTTAGTCAAGCTTGTATATGGAATACTACTGGCCCTACACCCACCATACTTGGACAACTTCATCTCCTAGTGATGTACATCAATAACCCCTGATCTATATTTGACCTTGACCTACATTTCCTCTTGAATTACTTGGTTAATTCCCCTTGGTTAAGGTTTTTAGTCAACCTTGGTTAAGGTTTTTAATCAAGCTTGTATATGCAATACTACTGGCCCTACACCCACCATACTTGGACAACTTCATGTCCTAGTGATGCACATCAATAACCCCTCATCTATATTTGACCTTCACCTACATTTCCCCTTGAATTACTTACTTAATTCCCCTTGGTTAAGGTTTTTAGTCAACCTTGGTTAAGGTTTTTGTTCAAGCTTGTACATTGAATACTATTGTGCATCCAGACACCATACTTCGACAACCTTTTCTCATAGGTATGTACATCAATAACCCCTGATCTATATTTGACCTTGACCTACATTTCCTCTTCAATTACTTACTTAATTCCCCTTGGTTAACGTTTTTAGTCAAGCTTGTAGATGCAATACTCCTGGCCCTACACCAACCATACTTGGAAAACTTCATCTCCTAGTGATGTACATCAACAACCCCTGACCTATATTTAACCTTGACCTACATTTAACCTTGAATTACTTACTTAATTCCCCTTGGTTAAGGTTTTTACTCGACCTTGGTTAAGCTTTTTACTCAAGCTTGTACATGGAATACTATTGTGCATGCAGACACCATACTTGGACAACCTTTTCTCATAGTGATGTACATCAATAACCCCTGATCTATATTTGACCTTGACCTACATTTCCTCTTGAATTACTTACTTAATTCTCTTTGGTTAAGGTTTTTAATCAAGCTTGTAGATGGAATACGCATGGCCCTACACCAACCATACTTGGACAACTTCATCTCCTAGTGATGTACATCAACAACCCCTGACCTAAAATTTGACCTTGACCTACATTTAACCTTAAATTACTTACTTAATTCCCCTTGGTTAAGGTTTTTACTCAACCTTGGTTAAGGTTTTTAGTCAAGCTTGTAGATCAAATACTATTGTGCATACAGACACCATACTTGGATAACTTTTTCTCATAGGGATGTACATCAATAACCCCTGACCTTTATTTTACCTTCACCTACATTTAACCTTGAATTACTTGGTTAATGTTTATAGTCAAGCTTGTATATGGAATACTTCTGGGCCTACATCAACCATACTTGGACAACTTCATCTCCTAGTGATGTACATCAATAATCCCTGACCTATATTTGACCTTCACCTACTTTTATCCTTGGATTACTTAGTTATCTCCCCTTGGTTACGGTTTTTACTCAAGCTTGTATATGGAATACTCCTGGGCCTACAGCAACCATACTTGGAAAACTTTATCTCCTAGTGATGTACAGCAATAACCCCTGACCTATATCTGACATTGACCTACATTTAACCTTGAATTACTTACTTAATTTCCCTTGGTTAATGTTTTTAGTCAACCTTCGTTAAGGTTTTTATGCAGGCCGCAGCCACCTTCTTTGTCAAGCTATGTGTACATCGACAACCCTCGTAGTCGAGCTATGCTGTTCTCCTACAGCTCTTGTTGTATTATGTAATTATCATACTGTTCACTAATTATATGTTCATGCATGGTTCATCTACGGGTATCTGTGTCCTGTAGCACACTCGTTAGTATTTTACTGTGACAACAATGGGCCAATGGCTGTATATATAGTATGATCAGTATCTACTCTACATAGTTCCTAGTCCTTTCTATCAGCTGGCCTGATTGTTTACTTACAATATTGTCGTTTAATTTCGTCACTGGCTTAGCATTGACATTAAACATTGGGAGAAAAGGAACTTATGACATTTCTGTGGATATCTGGACCACGTTGCTGCACACTCACTCTGACAAATTACCGCCAGTCCTTATAAGGATCTGCTACACCAACATATGAACAAGGTGTGTTCTTCTATGCTGAGTTAAATTTTGTCGTCTGCTGTTTATTTTTATTACCCCTGTCCGTCCGTCCATGCATCAGTGTGTCCGTCCGTCCATGCATCAGTGTGTCCGTCCATCCACGTCCGTCCATGCATCAGTGTGTCCGTCCGTCCATGCATCAGTGTGTCCGTCCGTCCATGCATCAATGCGTCCGTCCGTCCATGCATCAGTGCGTCCGTCCGTCCATGCATCAGTGTGTCCGTCCGTCCATGCATCAATGCGTCCGTCCGTCCATGCATCAATGCGTCCGTCCGTCCATGCATCAGTGCGTCCGTAAGGCAACTGCGTTTAAGTTTTGAATAACTCCTTCACCAATTTCAATAATATTTGCCCACAATGTCTGTCTAGGGATGCTGCTTTGTTTAGTACATGATCCATGCCTGGGCACCTAAGGCCAAGGTCACTGGGTCTTATGTTCACCTCCTTTGCAAGGCAAATGATTTTAACTTTTTATCTTTTATCAATAATTTCTGTTTCTGTTTATACGTCTGCTTCATATTGCATACATGCATTGCTCTAATAGTCCTCTATCCTCTACCGCCCTGTCACAAATCCACATTCGTCCCACTCTATTTTGGACTTCAAAGTTTGCTTTGTTTTCTATTAAAGAAGCATGTGGGGGCATCCGTGTTCTATGAACACATTTCCTAGTTTTTCAATAATTTTGACCAATTTTGATAACATTTGGCCACACTGTGTATCAAGGGATTGTGCTTTGTTTCACATATGACCCACATTCGACTGCCCAATGTCAAGGTCACTGAGGACTTACGTTCACCTTGTTTGTAAGGCAAAAATGTTAAAGTTTTCCCTTGTTTTCCATTTTCTTATCAGAAACATGCTTTGTCAACACTTTAGAATCATATTTCCCATTCTAAAGTTCTGTCAAACCATGTTTTTATTGAGAGAGAAGACAAACTACAAACAACTGCAGATGACAATTTATGTTTCCCGCATTCTTAGGGTTAAGCTACCCAGGGCCTGTGATTATAGAACTTTATGAGCATGTGCTCTGTTCTCATGGTCAAAATCAGGAAGTTTCATTGGTCGAGGCTGAGCAGTGCTGATTTCGAGTACCGGTACGAATATGTCGAACATAGTTTCATACAAAATGTTTTAGAAGCATAACCTGGTACTAAAATGGGACTATACTATGCTGTACGTACTAGCTTGTGTCGTGGCCCACATTAGTATTGTCCTTGAACAGAGCTCCAGATAAGCTGCATATTTGCTAAAATACCCAATTAAAATTGCCAAAAATTCAATTGAAATGAGAAGTAGTGAGTATCAAAAAGCAATAGAAATTTTGTGGTACCTTTATCATGCTGCAGAAAACAATAAACAGACAACACATATAGCATACTTTTTTTATTTTCCATGACAACACATCTTGGTATTTCATTAGAATTGTCTCCAAGGAGACAATTCTAATGAAATGCCAAGACAGGTTTTCATTTCGAAGCAATAGTTGCTGTGTGCTGATGTGTAAACAGTAGTTTGATTTTATTTTACCCAATTACAATTTTGAAATACCCAATTGATTCAGAAATGATGAGGTGACAATACTCAATCACTAATTCCTATCTGGAGCCCTGCTTGAAGGAAATAATTGTATGTAAATGTATATGCAGTTATTGCACACAATCTTGTTTGGTTGGCGAACATGTGGTTCTGCATGTAGACTATAGCTGTGATGTCCGCAAACAAAAGGCACCTGCTTACCAGTGGGGACCAGTGTAGAAATTGATCCGCTATCTTGGTCAATGCTGGATTTATAACAACTGCAATTAAATCAGACTTGAAATGAATATTTTTCTGGTGTTGTTATGTCATCACTTTCAGTTGAACGGCCACATCTTTACAACAATATCCTCTCTGGAATATCCAACAAAAAATTATGTTATAATATCCCAAATCGTTAATTGCCTCTATATTTGACTCTTTGCATGCTGGGAAACGTGTGGGCTATAAATAGATTTAAAAAATAGCGGATTCAATTTGTGATTTTTGTCACGCCTGCTTTAGTCGGCGCTTTTTCCGTCGTCGTCCGCGTCGTCCACGTCGTCCGTTTTTTTTGTAAGGCAAATGCGTTAAAGTTATTGTTTTTTCACAATATCTCTTTAACCCCTTGCCAGACATTGATAATATTTCACATCAATGTTTGTCTAGGGATGATGCTTCATTACGCACACACCCACATCCAAATTTTGAAGGTCAAGGTCATTTATTTCCTTGTAATGTTCACCGGTTTTGTAACAGAAATGCGTTAAAGTTATTGTTTTTCACAATATCTCTTTAACCCCTTGCCAGATATTGATAATATTTCACATCAATGTTTGTCTAGGGATGATGCTTCATTACACACACCCCCACATCCAAATTATCAAGGTCAAGGTCATTTATTTACTTGTAATGTTCACCGGTTTTGTAACAGAAATACGTTAAAGTTATTGTTTTTTCACTATATCTCTTTAACCCCTTGCCAGACTTTGATAATATTTCACATCAATGTTTGTCTAGGGATGATGCTTCATTACGCACACCCCCACATCCAAATTCTCAAGGTCAAGGTCATTTATTTACTTGTAATATTCACCGGTTTTGTAACAGAAATGCGTTAAAGTTATTGTTTTTTCACAATATCTCTTTAACCACTTGCCAGACATTGATAATATTTCATATCAATGTTTGTCTAGGGATGATGCTTCATTACGCACACCCCCACATCCAAAGTCTGAAGGTCAAGGTCATTTATTTACTTGTAATGTTCACCGGTTTTGTAACAGAAATGCGTTAAAGTTATTGTTTTTTTTTCACAATATCTCTTTAACCCCTTTCCAGACTTTGATAATATTTCACATCAATGTTTGTCTAGGAATGATGCTTCATTACGCACACGCCCACATCCAAATTTTGAAGGTCAAGGTCATTTATTTACTTGTAATGTTCACGGTCAAATGCCTTGGCAGGCACGACACCGCTTCCGTGGCGGAATTCTTGTTTTGTTTCCTGTAAATATCATGAATATGTCTTGGAATTTCGTTAGATTTGAGTCCTCTGGATCAATTTATCGATATAAATTGCTTCGAATTCTACGACATCTTCAATAAAACTTCATGATGTCATGATTTTTAGGGGTGAAAATATAGTTTTGACTGGTCAAAAATGTGTGTCTGTGATTGGAGAAGCGGGGCTTATGACATTTGTAAGCAGTAGCTCCTTATCTGCTGTCACACTTGTGCAGCCTTGTAAGGATAAATACAACTTGTTGGAAGTATGAGCGGTGTTTGCCTTATTGAATGGCGAACAGTGTAGACCCTGATCAGACTGCGCGGCTGGTCTGGGTCTGGGTCTACACTGATCGCAAAGGCAATAATTCCAATTCCAATTTCATACGTATGACTATATGTAAGTTCGGTTGAGTTGAGTGGAAAATGTGAGGGTAATCTCATCTCAATAATGAATCCCTTCTGGGATTCTAACTGTCCCTTCTACTGTATGGGATTGACGGCTGGCGCCAGTCACAATGAGCTGAGCTGCTACAATACCAGACATTGGCGCTTCAGTACTGGAAGGTTATTGTGATGTCAGTACTCAATTTCTCAATAACCCCCATTCAATAAGGAAATCGCCATCCCTATGCTGACTGTATAGCCATCCATGGCTGGCAAATGTCAAATGGTTCGTGTGACATGTGTGTTAAAGTTTTTTGTTTGTTTGTGTAATGACACTGATATTTGTATATATATATGAGCCCCAAGGCATGTGTTCTAGTTAAACAACAGGAGGATGGGAAGATACATACCTTGCGATGAATACATCCTTAACCCTCACTATGCGGGAGACGAAAATTGTCGTCTGTTGTTTTTCATTTTTGCCTTAATTCTTAACAATAAACCCGTTTTGACAGCACATGAGAATCGTCTCCAGTGGAGACGATTCTCATGCGCTGCCAAAACAGGTTTTTATCGGTAAATATTGAAAATAAAGCATTTCCAGCAGACGACAAAATTTAATTCAGCATAGTCAGGGTTAACAATTCATACATTAGCGTAGAAACAAAATTGCTACCGCGCTACACTCGTAGATACACATATCGTAGGCAAATGATTGTAGCTAACCTTAGTGGTGAATCTCACTGGTATTCACACCTAGGGACATGTGATCTGGTGTAGTAATGGTGGTGGCACAAGATCAGGATATTGTCTATCAGTGCTGAAAGTTTTTACCAGAGCATTAATTAGAGGTTAATACGTGGCTTGTTTGATATCGGCCTAGGTATCGGCCCGAGGTAACTTGGTATCAGCCTGAGATCGAAGGTCGAAGGCTGATACCAAGTTACAGAGGGACGATACCTAGGCCGATATCAAACAAGACACGTATTAACGTCTTTATTACTTAGATTACTTAGATATCAATTTCAATATCAATCATCCGGCAGTTGCGATAATCATATATTAAAATCTATACCGTTATCCATGATTGAATGATGAAATACAGAGCCTACAAATTTAAATTCCCGGCATCTGTCAAAATTTACGCAGCCAATAAAGTAAACATACGCAATGCGCATGCCCAAAGGAACTGGTTTAATACGCACGCGAGACATGGTATCGGACTGGAAACGGCAGTATCAGACTAGTAACGATGGTATCAGACTAGAAATGGCAGTATCAGACTAGAAGTTTCAGTATCAGACTGGAAAGCACGCCGTATCAGCCTGGACTGTGTATGTTATTGCTGTAGGCAAATACAGGCAATTTCCAGGCAAAAATTGATATCTAAGTAATAACTCTAATTATCGGATGATCTTCGTCCAAATCAAGACAAAACAACTTCATCACTTGGTGTTTTCTTATATATCCAAATTATCCCAAAGTCGGCAGATTTTTTGCAAAACATAATTATCACTGAAACTGCTATATTTATTATTTGTCGTAACAAATGAGTATTTAAATTTAATACTTAGTGATAATTGGAATGAAGAATGGGACATTCGCTGAAATTAGACAATGACATTAAAGGATTATTTTCGGCGATCACTGATCTCCGGAACAACAACAAATTGGTGACCGAAAATTTACCGAAAATGCTAAGTTTCCCAACATGGTTGGCTCCGATTGGTTGATTTCAGCAAGCAGTTTTGCAACTGGCTATCAGTTGTAACAGTTTTGCAACGGGCTGTAGTCTAAAATTAGAACAAAGGTGGTTACTGAAACATACCGGTACATTAGATCAAAATACTGAAAGTACTGAGATATAGCTTAGTTAAATGTTGACAAATAATTGTATTCTAGTGGCTTAGGAAATAATTTAACACACAAAATGGTTACAATTGCTAAATCAGTTAATTAGAAAATGTAGGTCAAGGTCATATGTTGTATGTCCTTCCTTATTTCAGGCTCTGGTGGCAGTACTTTCAGTACTTTGATTTATTGTAATTTTTGTGCTGATTTTGTGGTGTTCCATCACAACTGGTACATTTTGGTCTGTATATTATGACCTTGATGTTGAAGGGACATAAAACTCCAATCAATCAATCAATCTATAGTCTGTTTCACGAAAGCTGCCCAAATTTTACGGCCATATAAACAATTAAAAAAACATATTTTTTTCGATAATATTAAATTAAAGGAAAATTTAAGAATGAGCCTTCTTTTTATTTCGTGAAATTTGGTCAAATATTGATTTTATTGCGAAAACAAAATTTCCCCATGTTAAATCCCCATAGACATCTTCACGGAGTGAAGATGTCTATGGGGATTTAACATGGGGAAATTTTTTAGAATTTCAGAAATACTGGACCGATTTTTAAAATTTAACTTTTGTTTTCTTTATAGTTAGATCATTTCCAAACTATCTATCTAGGTTTCGGAGTCAATTTCCAAAAATTTTCATTTTTTGACTCCTCCCACAACTCTCTCTACCTTTTTCCCCCATGTTAAATTCCCATAGACAAATCAATTTTTCGTAATAAAATCAATATTTGACCGAATTTCACGAAATAAAAAGAAGGCTCATTCTTAAATTTTCCTTTAATTTAATATTATCGAAAATAATGTTGTTTTTGAATTGTCTATATGGCCGTAAAATTTGGGCAGCTTTCGTGAAACAGACTATAGTTAATCGGTGTATTTCCTGATTCTAACCTGAATGCATGATACATTCAGGCTGATCTGTGTCACACTGGGCGAGCGCTCATACTGCCATGTTCACTCATTGGCCGCCCATGTGGTACATGTATGTGCTTATGATTGGCAGGAACTGCAGGATAGATTGGCAGCTTCAGTAGTTGTGGCTGTGACTGGAGAAATGGGGCTTATGAGTTTTGCAACCAGTGTAGATCCAGATCAGCCTGTGCATCCGCACAGTCTGATCAGGATCTGCACTAGTCGCCATTCCACAAATGGAGAACCCATCAGGTTTCTAACAAGGAATATAGATTGTTATCAAGCTACAGGAGTGTGAAATTTGATCCGGAGCTACACTGGTAAAAAATCCCATAAGCTCTATTTCTCCATTTACAGCCACATTTCCAGTATCCCTTGGGGAATTTTACTCTCATTTGTGTCAAGGCAGCCACTCCAACTAAGTGTTTTATGGGAACACGTGCTTGAGTGCCATTCTCTCAGCTTGGCAATTAAAGACAGAGAAAGAGGCAGGACGCAGGTGCTGACAGTTACTGTCTGTTCCACGTTTTTCTGCCAACAAACTTTTGGCTATTAAACACATTAAATCTAAACAATATTTAAAAGTAAGTACTTTTCCATCAATAACAAAAAAGTCACCCTCCGGAAAACAATTATTTGCGATTTTATTGCGAAAAAACAATTTTCCTTTGGGAATTTAACATGGGGGCTAAAAATTGATTGTTTTAAATATTTTTTTTATTTGTGGACCGATTTTCAAAATCTAACTTTCTTAATTACATCATTTTCAAACTATCTCCAGGTTTCGGAGTAAATTTCATAGGAAAATCGTTTTTTGGCTATAAAATCAAACAATTTTTTTTGGGGAGGGTGACTTTTGTTATTGGTGAAAAAGTACTTACTTTTAAATATGTTTTAGATTTAATGTGTTTAATAGCCAAATGTTCGTCAGCAGCAAAACATGGAACAGACAGTAGGTCTGATTACAGAACATGTTATTTATCCTGGTGCTGCAGTCCACATCAACATACAATGTTTCATGTCGAAATAAGATTCTTGACGAATTCCCATTTAGCTACTTGCAGAAGATATGCATTAACACACATTTTCATCGTGCTGTTGAAACATGTTTTTGATGACAAAGATGTAACAAAAAAGAATTAGTTGACAACAAAAAATTACTTCCATATTTTAACCCTTTGAACCCGAAAGCCCGCTATAGCACTTTATGCAAACAGTGCAGATCCAGATGAGCCGGCTCATATCTTATTTAATACATGTAGTGCAGAAATAAAGACTGCTAGCAGTGTAGACGCAGATCAGACTGCACATACATTAATAAGTGTGAAAATATGAATTTGGCAAATAATGCAGTTCTGGATTGGATTGCGCAGATATGTAGGATAATCTGGATCAACACTAGTCAAAAACACTATACATGTAATGTCTCATTTACACAACAAATCCTGCGATATTCGCTTGTTTACAAGCATTTAGGCCATAAAATATACAATTTGGACCAGATTTCTGTAAATAAATTCAAAGGGAAATAACTAGCTATGATCTCCCATTGTATGTTCACTAGGTACCGATGCTCTAGTCATGTGCGCAGTAATTCCAAAACAAAGTTTGGGACATAGGCACATTTCCTGGGTAGCCAGCCTACTGTATCTGTGCTCGAGAAGTTCAAGGCTACACCATTATTGTGGCGGATATATATAGCTACTTGAGATTGCCAATAAAATGATCTGCATAATTGGTTTCCTGTAACACAACTCTTAAATGCCAAATGTCCACACAGGAAGAATACCACTGGACAAAACAGACCGTAGGGCGAATGTGGCCAGGATTGATCTGTTTCACTTACATATTCAGACATGGGTGGCAGGTGGGAGCACGCGATGGGTAATTTAATGATCGGGGTTCATCCTTACCGGAATCCCGACTGGATATCTGTATCCTATTTCACCAACATTGCAAAGTATACTTTTCTAGCAAAGTATACTTTGAGGGAGAAATTTTCAATTTTAGGATAAATTTATTAAATTTTTATTATACTGAATTTATTATATTATCACAGCCATTATGGCTGTGATAATGTAATAAATTCAGTATAATAATTCTGCATACTTTTAATCATCAAATATATGCAGTTGTTAGTTCTATATGAAATAATGCATTTTGGGAAAAATAAATGATTTCTCCCTCAAAGTATACTTTGCTAGAAAAGTATACTTTGCAATTTTGATGAAATCGGCTACTGGTTTGGCCCTCACATACGTCTTTGGCATTTTGTATGTGACAGTTGAATCTGGTTATACCCCTTATGTGAGTATTACGATATTCGTAAGCCTATTTTAGGGGAAGGGGCCAAATGATTTGGTGTGGTATGGACCTGGCACCAGGTCAGGATATTCTAATTTCAGGGCTGAATATATTTGTTCTCGATGTAAATATTCCGTTCTGATTTTGGGATTTTCCCCCCAATGCATCAGGTTAAAATGGTATCGAACCCGTTTGCCCGGTCTTACAGGACCTTAGCTGTTGATAGGCCTTTAAACACTAATAAACAAACAAACAAATATATTCATACAGAGACAAATCAGTAGTTACTTGATTGGGAGAACTCTTTGAACAAGGTGCATGATCACGTGGTTACAACAACAACAACGTCGCCCACTCCAAAGTAAGTACATGTATTATTGATATTTTCCTTAATATGCAACGGATTTTGATGAAAGATGGCGCAGCAAACGCGTCTTCATGAGCTGCATTTGGTGGTCCAGGGAGTTCGGCACAGACTTATGTCGTTTTTGCGAAGAATCGATTTCCGTGTCGCACGGAAATCGATTCTTTGCAAAAAATGACAGAAGTTTGGGCAAAAATACAAATACCACCAAATGCGGCTTTACAAGACGCGTTTGATGCGCCATATTTCATCAAAATCCGTTACGTAATAAGGACAATATAAAATAATACGTACTTTGAATCAGGTGGATTCTGGAAGTTTCAGTACTTGTTGTTGTTGTTAGTACCACGTGATCATACACCTTCTTGAAAGTTCCATGCTCAAATTTTCTTGTTAGAAGCATAGTGGATGTTTCAGTGATGCAACATTATGATCAGTGCAGATCCTGGTCAGACTGTGCGTATGCACAGGCTGATCTGGATCTACACTGGTCGCAAAACCCATAAGCCCCATTACTATACACAAATGATGGTGAACTATGAAAGTAATGAGAAATACAATGTTGAATGTTTTCAAATGTTACTGAAATGATAACATTGTATATATTTTACAAAATACTATGCTACAGACTGGTAAAATTATTCACACAGTGGTCCTTCTGTCAACTAATGGTTTCTATGTTTGGGAATATTATTTGAAACCTTGTTTTATGGCTTTCTACCCCCTTGGTCTAATCACAGGTTGAAGTAACGGACCGAGGTCTATAAATACATTAAATATGCCTAAAAGCATCAATAAATGAAGAAAAAAAAAAGCTAAACATTTCAAGAGTGAAAAAAACATTTTAGCTTTTAGCTCACCTGAGCGAAGCTCATGTGAGCTATTGTTACCGCAATGTGTCCGTCGTCCGTTGTCCGTCCGTCGTCCGTCCGTCAACATTTTCAAACGTCTTCTCCTTGGTAACCATTGGGCCTATAGTCACCAAACCTCATGGTCATGGTCCTTAGGGTGGGGGATTACAAAATTGTTAAAATGACGTCATCACGTAATCCAAGATGGCCTCCGTCTAAAAATAGCACAAATTCTTCAAAAATCTTCTTCTCAAGAAATGCCAACCGGATTTTGACAAAACTTGGTAGGAATGATCGATGTACAATGCTCTTTCAAAGTTGTTAAAATGGTGACCCCGGGGTCAAAAATGGGCGTGGCCCGTGGGGTCAAATTGGGGTCAAATTTCATTTTTGACCGAATATGGTCATGTCATATATAAAATTGAAGGTATCAACGAGGCGATCACTCTGGTGCATTTTTTGTCGAAATCGGATGGTTATGTCATCCAAGATGGCCGCCGAAAGGTCAAAAGGTCGTTCTTTTATTAGAGATTTCAAAATTCTTCTTCACACGAACCGCTTGGCCCATGGTAGCCCAACTTAAAAGTTATGGTCCATGGGTGAAGCCTTTTCAGATTTGTTAAAATGGAGGTCATCGCTAATCCAAGATGGCCGCCGTCTAAAAATAGCATAAATTCTTAAAAAATCTTCTTCTCATGAACCGCCAACCGGATTTCAACGAAACTTGGTAGGAATGATCGATGTACAATGCTCTTTCAAAGTTGTTAAAATGGTGACTCCGGGGTCAAAAATGGGCGTGGCCCGTGGGGTCAAATTGGGGTCAAATTTTATTTTTGGTCGAATATGGTCATGTCTATATCAAATCGAAGGTATCAAAGAGGCGATCGCTCTGGTACATTATTTGTCGAAATTGGATGGTCATGTCATCCAAGATGGCCGCCGAAAGGTCAAAAGGTTGTTATTTTATTAGAGATTTCAAAATTCTTCTTCACACGAACCGCTTGACGCATGGTGGCCAAACTTCACAGTTATGGTCCATGGGTGAAACCTTTTCAGATTTGTTAAAACGGAGGTCGTCGTTAATCCAAGATGGCCGCCGTCTAAAAATAGCACAAATTCTTAAAAAATCTTCTTCTCATGAACCGCCAGCTGGATTTCGACGAAACTTGGTAGGAATGAGCGATGTACAATGCTCTTTCAAAGTTGTTAAAATGGTGACCCCGGGGTCAAAAATGGGCATGGCCCGTGGGGTCAAATTGGGATCAAATTTAATTTTTGACCGAATATGGTCATGTCTCTATGAAATCGAAGGTATCAAAGAGGCGATCGCTCTGGTACATTATTTGTCGAAATTGTATGATCATGTCATCCAAGATGGCCACCGAAAGGTCAAAAGGTCATTCTTTTATTAGAGATTTCAAAATTCTTCTTCACACGAACCGCTTGGCCTATGGTGGCCAAACTTCACAGTTATGATCCATGGGTGAAGCCTTTCTAGATTTGTTAAAATGGAGGTCGTCGCTAATCCAAGATGGCCGCTGTCTAAAAATTGCACAAATTCTTAAAAAGTCTTCTTCTCATGAACCGCCAGCCGGATTTCGACGAAACTTGGTAGGAATGATCGACTTAGAATGCTCTTTCAAAGGTGTTAAAATGGTGACCCCGGGGTCAAAAATGGGCGTGGTCCGTGGGGTCAAATTTTATTTTTGACCAAATATGCTCATGTCATATATCAAATTGAAGGTATCGATGAGGCGATTGCTCTGGTGCAATATTTGTCGGAATCAGATGATTATGTCATCCATGATGGCCTCCAAAAGGTCCATTTATTCGAGATTTTGAACGTCTTTCTCTCAGGAACCACATGGCCGATGCTAGCCAAACTTCATAGTAAGTTAAGATCCTTGGGTGAAGCATTTTCAGATTTGGTAAAATGAGAGTCATCGCTTAATCCAAGATGACTGCCATCTAACAATAGCACAATTTTTTTAAAACACTTATGAGCTCAATGTCACATTCTCCTCTGGTGTTCATGGAGTCAGGTGAGCGAATTAGGTCCATCATGGCCCTCTTGCTTGTTTTTCATTTATTGATGTTTTTAGGCATATTTAATGTATTTATAGACCTCTGTCAGTTACTTCAACCTGTGGGTCTAATGTGGCCCATTTCCTGTTGATAATGCTCACCATTATTGTAATCAATTAATCACCTATGAGGCGGCCTGCCAATATTACATATTGGAACTGCCATGCTGTATTGTGTTACTTGTTTACCAACCAGTCAATGGTCTGGAACAGAACAGCGCAGGAGACATCAAACCTACTGGGCCCGGTTGTTCAAAACACCAGTTAGCTTAACGGACTGTTAAATCCTTAACGGACTGTTAAATCCTTAACTGAATGGTTAAAATCTCTGTTAAAACAGAGATTTTAACCATTCAGTTAAGGATTTAACAGTCCGTTAAGCTAACGGATGTTTTGAGCAACCGGGCCCTGGCTGTTTCAGGTAAAATCCTCTGATGAGTTTTGGTCTATTAAATGTGGAAAATAGGTAATACCTACTGTCTGTTTCATGCCCAAATTTTACGGCTATATAAACAATTCAAAAACAATATTTTTTTTGATAATATTAAATTAAACGAAAATTAAGAAAGAGCCTTCTTTTTATTTCGTGAAATTTGGTCAAATATTTATTTTATTGCGAAAAAACAATTTTCCTATGTTAAGCAATAAATCAATCTGTCTATATTTCTATGTTTTACATAAGCATGTATTGAAAACATTAGCGTCAGATCAAGTTGGAATTCAGAATGCAAAACTAATTTCCTTCTCCAAAAAGTGTCTGCCATATGCAGTGGATCAGAGATTTTCTCTTTCGAAAAGGGTGTTTAGCTGTCAGAATTGCAAACAGTGCAAACCCTAATCAGACTGCATGGATATGCAGTCTGATCTGGGTTGGCACTGTTCATAAACGACAATAACTCAAATTTTGTCTTATCAGAGCATGTGTATTTTTATCACAGTGTTTATTCAGAGCTCAATTAATTCGCTAAACTGTCTTGGTATGTAGGTCAGTTATGGTATTGACTACTGGATATCTTAAGTAAGACCATGTTTTTCATGACATGCCAATGTGCCAAGGCTGTGTCAGCTATAAAAAGCTGCAGTGAAGTGTTAGGTTTGCTATGGTGGGTAATGTATACAGTGCAACCTCTCTACAACAGCCACTCATGGGAAGACACAAAACTGGCTGTTGTAGAGAGGTGGCTGTTGTAGGGAGGTTAACGCTGTTTATTTACTTTCTTGGATAATTCTCATCAAATATATGTTTTGACAGCATTTTAGAATCATTTCTAATGGAAATGATTCTAAAGTGCTGTCAAAACATATTTTTATTATGCCCCCCCCGCCACCGAATGGTGAGGGGGGCATATAGTGTTACCGACGTACGTAACGTACATAACGTACGTACGTACGTAACGTACGTAACGTACGTACGTAACGTACGTACGTAACGTACGTACGTCCGTACCGTACGTACGTACGTCCCGAAACATTAACGCTCGGGTAAATGGCTTATAATTTCTGTTTCCTTGCTCGGATCTGCTTCACATTTCACACACACATTGCTCCAATGGTCCTCTCCCGCCCTGTGACAAATCCACATTCGTCCCGCCCCCCGCTAAGGCCAGAGTCAAGGTCACAGACTTGGTGGGTTCGAAACCTTAACGCTCGGGTAAATTGCATATAATTTCTGTTTCCTTGCTCGGATCTGCTTCACATTTCACACACGCATTGCTCCAATGATCCTCTACCGCCCTGTGACAAATCCACATTCGTTCCGCCCCCACTAAGCCCCGGGTCAAGGTCACATACTTGGTGCGTTTGAAACCTTAACGCTCGGGTAAATGGCTTGTAATTTGTGTTTCCTTGCCCGGATCTGGTTGAAATTTAACACATGCATTGCTCCAATAGTCCTCTACCGCTCTGTGACAAATGCACATTCGTCCCGCCCCCGCTAAGCCCAGGGTCAAGGTCACAGACTTGGTACGTTTGAAACCCTAACGCTCGAGTAAATGGCTTATAATTTCTGTTTCCTTGCTTGGATCTGCTTCACATTTCACACACGCATTGCTCCAATGGTCCTCTGCCACCTTGTGACAAATCCACATTCGTCCCGCCCACGCTAAGCCCAGGGTCAAGGTCACAGACTTGGTGCGTTTGAAGCCTTAACGCTCTAGTAAATGGCTTATAATTTGTGTTTCCTTGCTCGGATCTGCTTCATATTTCACACACACATTGCTCCAATGGTCCTTTACCGCTCTGTGACAAATCCACATTCGTCCCGCCCCCCGCTAAGGCCAGAGTCAAGGTCACAGACTTGGTACGTTTGAAACCCTAACGCTCGAGTAAATGGCTTATAATTTCTGTTTCCTTGCTTGGATCTGCTTCACATTTCACACACGCATTGCTCCAATGGTCCTCTGCCACCTTGTGACAAATCCACATTCGTCCCGCCCGCGCTAAGCCCAGGGTCAAGGTCACAGACTTGGTGCGTTTGAAGCCTTAACGCTCTAGTAAATGGCTTATAATTTCTGTTTCCTTGCTCGGATCTGCTTCATATTTCACACACACATTGCTCCAATGGTCCTCTACCGCTCTGTGACAAATCCACATTTGTCCCGCCCCCGCTAAGCCCAGGGTCAAGGTCACAGACTTGATGCGTTCGAAACCTTAACATTCGGTTAAATGGCTTATAATTTGTGTTTCCTTGCTCGGATCTGCTTCACATTTCACACACGCATTGCTCCAATGGTCCTCTACCGCCCTGTGACAAATCCACATTCGTCCCGCCCCCGCTAAGCCCAGGGTCAAGGTCACAGATTTGGTGCATTCGAAACCTTAACATTCAGTTAAATGGCTTATAATTTGTGTTTCCTTGCTCGGATCTGCTTCACATTTCACACACGCATTGCTCCAATGGTCCTCTACGCCCTGTGACAAATCCATATTCGTCCCGCCCGCGCTAAGCCTAGGGTCAAGGTTAGAGACTTGGTGCGTTCGAAACCTTAACGCTCGAGTAAATGGCTTATAATTTCTGTTTCCTTGCTCGGATCTGCTTCACATTTCACACACACATTGCTCCAATGGTCCTCTACCGCTCGGTGAAAATCCACATTCGTCCCACTTCCGCTAAGCCCAGGGTCAAGGTCACAGACTTGATGCGTTCGAAACCTTAACATTCGGTTAAATGGCTTATAATTTGTGTTTCCTTGCTCGGATCTGCTTCACATTTCACACACGCATTGCTCCAATGGTCCTTTACCGCCCTGTGACAAATCCACATTCGTCCCGCCCCCGCTAAGCCCAGGGTCAAGGTCACAGACCTGGTGCATTCGAAACCTTAACATTCAGTTAAATGGCTTATAATTTGTGTTTCCTTGCTCGGAGCTGCTTCACATTTCACACACGCATTGCTCCAATGGTCCTCTACCGCCCTGTGACAAATCCACATTCGTCCCGCCCCCGCTAAGCCCAGGGTCAAGGTCACAGACCGGTGCATTTCGATTAACATTCAGTTATGGCTTATAATTTGTGTTTCCTTGCTCGGAGCGCTTCACTTTCAACCATTGCTCCAATGGTCCTCTACCGCCCGTGACAAATCCACATTCGTCCCGCCCCCGCTAAGCCCAGGGTCAAGGTCACAGACTTGTTGCATTCAAAACCTTAACATTCAGTTAAATGGCTTATAATTATACCCCCCTCCCCCCCCCCCCACAACGAAGTTGTGGGGGGGTATACTGGAGTCAGCTTGTCCGTCCGTCCGTCCGTCCGAATTTCCGTGTTTCCGTGTTTCCGTCCATCACAAAACTTAACAATTGTAAATTTCCTTTTAACTTCTCTTTCCCTTTGCGGAAATCTTTCATATTTTACCCGCCCCTTCTCTGACACTCATACATCATTCTGCAACAAACCTACGACCCCCATTTATGCCAGGGGTCAAGGTCACGGACTTAGAAATTTAGAAAAAAACGAAAACTTAACAATTGTAAATTCACCTTTTAATTCTTTCTTTCCCTTTGCGGAAATCTTTCATATTTTTACCCGCCCCTTCTCTGACACTCATACATCATTCTGCAACAAACCTACAACCCCCATTTATGCCAGGGGTCAAGGTCACGGACTTAGAAATTTAGAAAAAAACTAAAACTTAACAAATGTAAATTTCCTTATAACTTCTCTTTCCCTTTGCCGAATGCAGTGATGTTTTACCCGGCCCTTCTCTGACACTCATACATCATTCTGCAACAAACCTACGACCCCCATTTATTCCAGGGGTCAAGGTCACAGACTTAGAATGTCTTGTTTGCTTTTTTCAACTGGAACCACCATCGCACTCTCCATATGTGCTGACATAGTCTTTTATCTGAAAATGATAGTATGCGAGCTGGAATTCATTCTAGGTCAGGGCTGACGCGGGGGGGTATTCCGTAAGCCCCCGCTTACTGACAAATCTAGTTTGTGTTTCCTTGCTCGGATCTGCTTCACATTTCACACACGCATTGCTCCAATGGTCCTCTACCGCCCTGTGACAAATCCACATTCGTCCCGCCCCCGCTAAGCCCAGGGTCAAGGTCACAGACTTGGTGCGTTCAAAACCTTAACGCTCGGGTAAATGGCTTATAGTGAAATATGCCCCGTTTTCTTTGGCTGCCAGCGTTGGCATTCGTTTGCCGACAGGCCACATTTCTAGTTGATAAATTGTTCAGCCGTCTAAGGGTTAGATATAGAGGAAATCATCCATTTGGGAGATAAAATAGCGGCTGTTACAGAGAGGGTGTTGTTGTAGAGAGGTGGCCGTTCGGGGAGGTTTGACTCAGTCGACTGTATTAGGCGTACCTTCAATTATAGTTTGTTTCTATCTACATTTTTACCCAGGTTTTTTGAAAAAAAATCCAGGCTATTGGATTGGCGAAAGCCGGGCGGGCGGGCAGGCGGGCGGCATGTGGCGTCCACAATCAATGTTAAGTTTTCGTGTTTGAGTCCATTTCTTTGTTACTGTACCACCTAGGACCACCAAACTTTCACAGCTTCATAATCAAGGGGTGCCCACCACATATCACTATCCAACATGTTACTTTTTTTTTAACTTGACCCATTTTTTCCGCGCAGTCGACTTAGCCATTTTCAATGTTAAGTTTTCGCGTTTACAATGTTAAGTTTTTGTGTTTATGTCCATTTCTTTGGTACTGTACCACCTAGGACCACCAAACTTTCACAGCTTCATAATCAAGTGGTGCCCACCACATATCACTATCCAACATGTTACTTTTTAGCTCACCTGAGCAAAGCTCATGTGAGCTATTGTTATGGCAAAGTGTCCGTCGTCCGTCGTCCGTCGTCCGTCCGTGAACATTTTCAATCATCTTCTTCTCCCGAACTGCTGAGCCGATATTGGTTAAACTTCACAGGGATGATATATGGGTGATGCCATTTCAGATTTGTTAAAATGGAGGTCATCGACAATCCAAGATGGCCGCCATGGAAAAGTAGGTCAAATTCTTAAAAAATCTTCTTCTCACAGACCGCCAGGCCGATTTCGACGATACTTGGTATGAATGATCGATAGTTAGCGCTGTTTCAGATTTGTTCATATGGTGGCCCGTGGGTCAAAAATGGGCGTCGCCCGAGGGGTCAAATAGCGGTCAAATTTTATTTTTAGCCGAATATAGTCATGTAATATATCAAATCGAAGGTATTGACGAGACAATCACTCTGGAACATTTTTTGTCTAAATCATATGATTACGTCATCCAAGATGGCCACCGATAGTTCAAATGGTCATTCTTTACTAAAGATTTCAAACGTCTTTTTCTTGTAAACTGCTTGGCCGATATTGGCCAAACTTAACTGTAATGGTCTGTGGTTGAAGCCTGTTCATTTTTGTTAAAATGGAGGTCATCACCAAATCCCAAGATGGCCGCCGTTGAGAAGTAGGTCAAATTCTTAAAAAATCTTCTTCTCACGAACCGCCAGGCCGATTTCGACGATACTGGGTTTGAATGATCGATAGTTAGCGCTGTTTTTCAGATTTGTTCATATGGTGGCCCCTGGGTCAAAAATGGCGTCCGCCCGAGGGGTCAAATAGGGTAAATTTTATTTTTAACCGAATATAGTCATATAATATATCAAATCGAAGGTATTGACGAGACGATCACTCTGGAGAATTTTTTGTCTAAATCAGATGATTACGTCATCAAAGATGGCCACTGATAGTTCAAAAGGTCATTCTTTTACTAAAGATTTCAAACGTCTTTTTCTTGTGAACTGCTTGGCCAATATTGGCCAAACTTAACTAATGGTCTGTGGGTGAAGCCTGTTCATTTTTGTTAAAATGGAGGTCATCACCAAATCCAAGATGGCCGCCGTTGAGAAGTAGGTCAAATTGTCAAAAAATCTTCTTCTCACAAACCTCCAGGCCGACATCGACGAAACTTGTAATTAATGATTGATAGTTACCGCTGTTTCAGATTTGTTCATATGGTGGCCCCTGGGTCAAAATGGGTCGTGGCCCGAGGGGTCCAAATAGGGTCAAATTTATTTTTGACCGAATATGGTCATTTTATATATCAAATCGAAGGTATAGCAGTAAATCACATGCACATTCGCAATATATGTTAGATCAGAAGGTACCAACAAATTCTGTGGAACATTTGAAGTTGTAAGTGAAGAGTCTTTGTGAAATCAAGATGACCACTATGGAGGCTTTTAGGTGAGCGATACAGGCCCATTTGGGCCTCTTGTTTTTTAAATTGACCCATTTTTTCCGCGCAGTCGACTTAGCCATTTTCAATGTTAAGTTTGCGCGTTTACAATGTTAAGTTTTCGTGTTTAAGTCCATTTCTTTGGTACTGTACCACCTAGGACCACCAAACTTTCACAGCTTCATAACCAAGGGGTGCCTACCACATACAACATATCCAACAGTTTGAACCATTTTTTTACCTTCACCTATTATTTCAACGTAATTGACTTAGCCATTTTTCAACGTTAACTTTTTAACGTACGTCTGGTTAAAGTTTTTTTGGTTAAAACGTTTTTGTTATACTATATCTCTGCAACTTCTTCGCCCATTAACTGAAACTTCACATGGGTGTTTATCACATCCATCCCATTTTCTATCTACCCCCCAACCGTGCGGCCCCTGTGCCCAATGTCAAGGTCAAATTACTTTGAATTATTTTGTTAAAGTTTTTTCGTGTACTATATCTCTGAAACTGTTTCACCCAACCCAATACCCTTGATACTTCACATGGGTGTTTATCATCATTGTCGCACCTGCTTGCGCAAAGCGCGATATCGTCGGCATTTTGGCATACGTCCGTCCGTTCGTCCGTGTGTCCGGTTAAAGTTTTTTGGTTAAAGTTTTTCCATCTACTATATCTATTTTTTTAGTGTCCATGCCTCGCCCCAAGGCGCGACATGCAGGCCACGGCCATCTAGTCTACAAAAAGTGGGTATAATTATGTTAAACCTGGCCTTCGTGGCTTTGCCTCGTTTCTTGTTATACTATCATTTTGGAAAATTAAATGGGACATATTCAGGTATACCTCTGTCTTGCATCACACACAGGTTCAAGGTTTGGGTAAGCTTCTGTCTTCAAGACTGTTAGGTTGATAGCCACGAAATTTGCACACTATGATCAGGCAGTGGTGGGCATCCCATACCACCCTAAAAGACATGACCTTCAGATGACCTTAACCTACCATTGTGCTTCACTTTGGTTACACGTTTTGGTCAAACTTCTGTAGTCACCGTACTTGCATACTATGACCATCATATACCACAATGAAACATGTGACCATCATATGACCATCACCTACTTTTTCCACTTTTCTGACTTAGTGACTGAAACATGCGTACATTGTGACCTCAACACCACAATGATATTTGTCGAGATATAATGTTTGCTCTGGCCGTCTGTCCATCAGTCTCAGCAGACACTTTTCATTTCTGTGCCATAACTCAACTACCATCATTCCGATCTTCACAATATTTCACATGTCAATCACGGGATTAAGCCTATTTAATGTGGCGGTTGATTTCATCTCTCCAAGGTCAAGATCATAGGTACTAACAGCATTTTTTTGTTTCCCTGCGATAACTATCCGATCTTCACAATACTGCAATACATTTATATAAACCATGTGAAGAATGTTCTTGAATGGGGACAAATCCCCTCCAGGTCAAGGTCATGGGTGCTTGAAATGGGGCTTGTGGGTTTTGCCACCAGTGTAGATCCAGATCAGCATGTGCATCCGCAGTCTGATCAGGATCTGCAGGGGCCAAGTGACTTTGGTGTGGTATGTGCCTGACACCAGGTCAGCTTATTATAATTTCAGCTCTGAATATTTTTTCTCAAGGACATCCATTGCCCACCATGTTTACAACTGTCCAAAATCTATAAAGCTATCAGCTTTCTCCTTCACAACACACTCGCTGTTACATCAATGTGCAGGGGTGCCAACAGAAAATTGTGAAAAAAAGAGGAAATTGTTAAAAAAAATAGGAAACACCCGTACCCCTCCAAGATTTTATCATTTTCAAGCAGTTTGGACGCAGTTCAGCAACTTTTTTTTTTCTTGAAAAGTTTATTTAATAAAAAGTAAATTCTATAAAAAGAGGAAGATTCACATCCCTGACATAGGCAAGTCACTGGCAATTGCCAAATTCCGGCAATTGATGTTTCAGATGAGTGACAATTCAAATACTGCATATGAAATTACTATAGCAAAAATAAATGTGCTTGAAGACTCAGGCCCATACACAGGTGGGGTGCGACGGATGCGTATGCACACACCCCTTAACCATTTCACCCCCAAGTAACTAGAATGGATTTTGATATGGCAGCCAATCCAATCATCACAAAATGAGTTTCAGACTAGTCCATTCATGTTTTTGTTTTAAAATATAAGAAAATTACTTGCAAAAAGTGCAGATCCTGATGAGACGGCTCGTCTGTAGTGTTGGAAGAGTTAATCTGCCGAGGTCCGTCCGTGGATGTTTAAAACATTAATTTTAGCAACTCTGGCCCTTTGTGCGGTCAATAACGCACCCGCCTGTATAAATTTCTGCGTACCGGCCTGCTTCTACAATGCAAAATTTGCTGATTTCCTTCGGATAGTTGGTAACCTTGGAACAAAACAGAACATGTTGTAACCACACATTTGTATTTTTGTTTACTAAGGGCCAACTATCCATTCATGGCCATATTGACCCCTGCTTGACCTGTGAGAAAAAGTCTCCCTGACTTGAACTGGCCATGAACCGCAGATGATAATCATTGTGTAGAACATGTGGTAACAAAGACAGCATGCATATTCATTGGCTGTGACTCATTATCCATTTCACCTTGTTTACAAGTCCTGGTATGTTTTCAAGGCCAGTCATGTACACATGGCTGCTGGCTGTATCTGATGAGCCAGCTTAGAATCTAATTGGGCCATACTCTCTCACAGAACTGGACCTTTGACTGGAGAAATGGGGTTTATAACATTTTTGACGAGTGTAGTTCCAGATCAGACTGCGTGAACACTGCGTGTTCACGCAGTCTGATTAGGAACTGCACTGTTCAATTGGTGAAACATCTGTCATGGTTCGATCAGTGTCGATCATTATCAGAGTGTAAGAGAGTGATCGCAGATTAGAACCTATACTGGTCACAAATGTCATAAGCCCCAATTCATAGCCTCGCGCATTTTCTGACCAGCATAGATCCTGATCAGAAGTTGCCCATGCAATCTTGGATAACAATGTAAATTATTTACAGGATGCATTATGGATAATTTACTGATTGAATGGTGAATAGTGTAGACCCTGATCAGACTGCACAAATCTGCAGGCCAGTCTGGGTTGACACATGTGAGTTAGGCAACTAGGTTTTTTGTCTGACAGTGATTCAATTTACATAAAACAATTTGAGCTGGAATCTGATACAAAAGCAAAAAGCTATTTTGCTGAAAATGACGTCGTCGTCTATTTGCAAGTACCATTATCTTCTGTATGAATGTCAACAAAAGACTCAGTTTGTAATACAATTTATCGACCCTGGGAAACAGATACCATAAATGGGAATTCCACAGACATAAAATGTTTATGTTTTGCAACATTGAGCCCATGACGTTTACATGTAGTAGAACCTCTATAAACCGGACGCCTATACACTCAAGTCTACTTAATTGTATCCCCCAGACTACCGTCGGGGGATACTATGGATTTGACAGCGCGCCGCGTCCGCGTCCGCCGCAGACACTTCTTGTCCGGAGCATAACTCGAACACCCTTTGGAATATTTTCATGAAACTTCACACATGCATAGACCACGACCCGAAGGTGTGTCGCGCACAAGAATGACAACTCTTGCATAGCTAATTTTTTGAGTTATCTCCCTTTTTTGTTTCTCGCACTGATTTCGTGTCCGGAGCATAACTCCACCACCCTTTCGAATATTTTTCATGAAACTTCACACATGCATAGACCACAACCCGAAGTGTGTCGCGCACAAGAATGACAACTCTTGCATAGCTAATTTTTTAGTTATCTCCCTTTTTTGTTTCGCGCACTGATTGACCATAACTCGACCACCCTTTGGAATATTTTTATGAAACTTAACACATTCAATTAGACCACGAACCGAAGGTGTGTCGTGCACAAGAATGACAACTCTTGATAGTTAATTTTTTGAGTTATCTCCCTTTTTTGTTTTCGCTCACTGATTTCCTGTCCGGAGCATAACTCGACCACCCTTTGGAATATTTTCATGAAACTTCACACATGCATAGACCACGACCCGGAGGTTGTCGTCGCACAAGAATGACAACTCTTGCGTAGCTAATTTTTCAGTTATCTCCCTTTTTTGTTTTGCGCACTCTACAAACTGGACAATAATGCATGAAGACCTGTTTTCTCGTCTGCTCTGTATACTTTTCTCGTGTGCTCTGTACACCTTACCTGTAGAGAGAACAATAGAAACTGGGAGAACCATGTGCTAAGCATGGGCTAGCATGTGCAGATGTCCACTGCTTGACCACTGCTTGACCACTGCTGACCAGGTAATTTATACAGGTAAATCACTACATTGGGTACTGTGTTGAAAATATTGTGGCATTATGTGGACCTCTGCAGATATATGTAGATAAATATAGACTATTAAAAAAAAATCTGGTCTCCAATAGCAAGCATTATTATTTTTAAACTTTTTTTTGTCATTTTTTTTTTTTTTTTTTTTTCATTATTTTTTTTCATTTTTTTTCTTCAAATTATTTTTTCAATTTGACTGGAAAAAAAATCTGGGCTCCAGTAGCAAGCATTATTATTTTTAAACTTTTTTTTTCCATTTTTTTTTTTTCATTTTTTTTTTCAAATTATTTTTCAATTTTTGTCCAGTAGCAGAAGGTCGTAAGTGCTATATACAGACTATTCACCTGTACATGTGCTAGCATGTGCAACTGACCACTGACCACTTCACTTACAGGTAATTTATACAGGTAAATGATTATATTACATTTCCGTAAACTGTGTTGAAAATATTGTGGCATTATGTGGACCTGTGCAGATATATGTAGATTAAATATAGGAGGATATTAAAAAAATTCTGGGCTCCAGTAGCAAGCATTATTATTTTTAATTTTTAAACTTTTTTTCCATTTTTTTTTTTCATTTTTTTTTTTCAAATTCTTTTTCAATTTTTGTCTAGTAGCATAAGGTCGTAAGTGCTATATACAGACTATTATCATATAATAAAACAATTATTGACTAGTGAGCCATAGAATATAATCTGATATTCTATGGTTCACTAGTCAATAATTGTATAATATGTTCGGGCCAGTGAAAATTGCTTTCGGGCCCAGGCTCGAGGTCAAGGCGGGACAAGGCGAGGCATCTGATTCCGCGGAATTCTTGTTTACTTATCTCCCTTTGTTGTTTCGTGCTCTGATTTTGTATCCAAAGCATAACTCGAACACGCATATACGCATTTGCTCTAATGGTCCTCTACCGCCCTGTGCCAAATCCACGTTCGTTCTGCCCCCGTCAAGCCCAGGGTCAAGGTCACATACTTAGTGCTTCAAAAACATTAACCCGCTTGGGTAAATATCATATACTTTCTGTTTTCCTTTCATGGATCATGGATCATCTTCATATTTCATATACGCATTGCTCTAATGGTCCTCTACCGCCCTGTGCCAAATCCACGTTCGTCCTGCCCCACCAATCCCAGGGTCAAGGTCACATACTTGGTGCTTCAAAACTTTAACGCTCAGGTAAATATCTTATAATTTTTATTTCCATTCACAGATCAACTTCATATTTCATATACGCGTTGCTCTAATGGTCGTCTACCGCCCTGTGCCAAATCCACTTCGTAATCAAGTACCTGTTCAATGCCAAGCCCTGTCAATGGTCACATACTTAGTGCTTCAAAAACTTAACGCTAAACCGGTAAATATCATATAATTTCTGTTTTCTTTCATTGCTTTCAGGTATCATCTTCATATTTCATATACGCATTGCTCTAATGGTCCTCTACCGCCCTGTGCCAAATCCACGTTCGTCCTGCCCCCCCCCCCGCCAATCCCAGGGTCAAGGTCACATACTTGGTGCTTCAAAAACTTTAATGCTCAGGTAAATATCTTATAATTTTTCTTTCCATTCACGGATCAACTTCATATTTCATATATGTGTTGCTCTAATGGTCCTCTACCGCCCTGTGCCAAATCCACGTTCGTCCCGCCCCCGCCAAGCCCAGGGTTAACATCATATACTTAGTGCTTCAAAAACTTTAACGCTCAGGTAAATATCTTATAATTTCTGTTTTCTTTCACGGATCAGCTTCATATTTCATATATGCATTGCTCTAATGATCCTCTACCGCCCTGTGCCAAATCCACGTTTGTCCTGCCCCCGCCAAGCCCAGGGTGAAGGTCACATACTTGGTGCTTCAAAAACTTTAACGCTCAGGTAGAAAAGAAAATTTTGACTTGCAATTTGGGCCTCATTTATTATCAAAGCGATATGTGGGACATCCGTGTTCTATGAACAACATTTTCTAGTTTATTAAACTTCACACATGCATAGAAGACGACCCAAAGGTGTGTCGCACGTAAGAATGACAACTCTTGCGTCGTTAATTTTCAATTTTTAGTTATCTCCCTTTGTTTGTTTCGTGCACTGATTTCGTGTCTGGAGCATAACTCACAAACCCACCCCTTTGGAATATTTTCATGAAACTTCACACATGCATAGACCACGACCCTAAAGGTGTGTCCCGCAAGAATGACAACTCTTGCATCACTAATTCTTTAGTTATCTCCCTTTGTTTTTCCGTCACTGATTTTGTCTCCGGAGCATAACTCGAACACCCTTTTTTCAAACTACTTGTGTATCTGGGGAGGGGGATACACATGCGCTTGTCGACAAGCGTCCATTTCTAGTTATATGTGTTTATTGTCATCTCTCACCGTTGATAACATCTGTTCATGATTGCAAACCACATATATCTGTTTTGCGGTACCCATATGCCTGATTTACAGTGGAGCCTCTCTAAACCGGACATCCTGGGGTCCTCCCGGGATGTCTGGTTTAGAGAGGCTCCACTGTAACAGGTTTCACTGGCTCTCATATTCCATTGTTTCTGTGGTGTTAATAACAGGCAATACGGGCTGCCAACTGAGATTCAAGGAACCTTATTGCTTTTGCAACAAATGTAGATCCTAGTCTGCTCATAGTGGGTGGCAGGTGGGAGCATGTGATAGGTAATTTAACGATCGGGGTTCATCCTTACCGGAATTCCGACTGGAGACCTGGTTTGGCCCTCACATTCGTCTTTGGCATTTTGTATGTAACAGTTGAATCTGGTTATACCTTTATGAGTAGTATGATTATTAATTAATCCTATTTTAAAGGTACATGCCCACGCAGTAGGCACAAAATGTTCTTTATAGGAATTAAATAAGTGTATAATTGTGTCACTATTCCACCAGTTCTAAAAATTACGAGTGCTCGCTATACAGATATAATCATTTAGTAATATTTATTTTACTGATAGTGACGCGCGGTGGTATCAGGCTATTTTCGTATGCAAATGAGGCATGGTATTTTTAGCTCACCTGAGCAAAGCTCATGTGAGCTATTGTTACCGCAATGTGTCCGTCGTCGTCCGTCGTCCGTCGTCCGTGAACATTATCAAACGTCTTCTCCTCGGTAACCATTGGGCCTATAGTCACCAAACTTCATGGTCATGGTCCTTAGATAGGGGATTACAAAATGGTTAAAATGACGTCATCCAAGATGGCCGCCAAAAGGTCGTTCTTTTATCAGAGATTTCAAAATTCTTCTATATCAAATCGAAGGTATCAAAGAGGCGATCGTTCTGGTACATTTTTGGTCGATTGGCCCATGGTAGCCAAACTTAAAAGTTATGGTCCATGGGTGAAGCCTTTTCAGATTTGTTAAAATGGAGGTCATCGCTAATCCAAGATGGCCGCCTTGGGTGAAGCATTTTCAGATTTGGTAAAATGAGTCATCGCTTAATTCAAGATGACCACCAAGATGAGCGAATTAGGGCCATCATGGCCCACTTGTTTAATTAGTTATACTAATTAAATGAATCATCTGAAAAAATAATATTTTCGACAGATTAATAAGTATGATCATCGGCTCATCGCACATCAAAAAGTAATTACAGAGAAAAAATAGTGATGTCAGTTAACATTTTACGGAAACACGGTTATCACCCCTGATATCAGTGTGCAAATTCATGTTTGATATACCGGTAAGTATAAAAATGCAAATTATATCGTCCGAAAATGGTTCATGACTGTTCATTTTACCCGAACAATGTTATATCTAATTTGTGGACGAAAAAAATATGCCTCCCTATATTATAACCTGTCACGTGGGCATGTACCTTTAAGGGAAGGGGCCAAGTGACTTTGAGTGGTATGGACCTGGCACCAGGTCAGGTTATTCTAATTTCAGGGCTGAATACATTTTTTCTCGATGTATATATTCCGTTCTGATTTTGAGATTTTCCCGCCAATGCAGCAGGCTAAAACGGGGTTGAACCTGTTTGCCCAGCCTTACATGACCTTAGCTGCTGATAGGCTGTTAAACACCAATAAACAAACAAACCTAATCCGCTTGTCGAATTACGATCTAATCATGTTGTGGAAGATGGTAATGATACTAATGGAATGACGGAATGACGAACAGCATAGCCCCTGATCAGACTGCGCGGACGCGCAGTCTGATCTGGGGCTGTGCTGGTTGTAAGCATCATAAGGTCTCTTTTCTCAGCTGGCAGCCTACATATCCTGTTGATTATGATTTCTCCTTAATGTAGGCCACTCGGGCAATAAATCTTCACCTTAGTATTATTTATTATTTATGACAATTTCACAGTACAGGCATTCAGTCTGTTTTGGCTTTCATCGGTATAACTATATATGAACAACAAGGCTTATTAGCCTTGGTCGGACACGACCTCGTTTCACAACAAATTCTGCGATTTTATCAACGCTAATGTAAATATTTTGGCGGAAAGTGCACAAGTATTGTTATCTTGCTGAAACAGCATAGTTAGAATATAATTATGCAAAGAATATCGAATTACAGCTGGTTTTCCTAGGTCGGACACGACCTCGTATCATAACAATTGAAATAATGTGTTTAAGGCTCTAACTTCAATATTGTGGTGGCAAGTTCATATGATCATTTGAGAATTATCGTTATCCTGCAGAAATACATTGAATGCATAGAAAATTACAATTTTAAACACGTTATTTTGTTACAATACGAGCTTGTGTCTAACCAGAAGCTACATACCTTACTAAAAACAACAAAGCAAATGGCGTTATTTTAATTCCAAGGGAAGTAATCCATGTAATGTATTCAGTATTACCAGCACCGTTAAATTATAGCAGTACCGACGAAAGGCGAAACACGCCAAAATGCCTGTGGAGAGAAGGGGGAGCTATGATACTGTACAACAGAACAGTACGGTACTCGTTATATATCTCTACTAAAATTATAGTGAAATCTGAGAACCAAATTTTTTAGTGTATTTTTTTATATCACTCTAGTGAGGCTAGAAAATGTGCAGGCATTCAGAGACTCACCGAAAAGTGTCTTGTCTTTCTGAGTCTCAGTTTGCCACAGAATTCCTACTAGTTTCCTAGCATTGTTTGATAAGCTTGTTATCTAAAGGCACTATAACTGGGGCTGGTGTTCTGTTCTCTCTGTCCTGATACATACTGTCACATATGGAGGCCATTTCACTAAACTTTGTACGACTAAGATATTTGTAAGTGCAAAATTATGTAAATTTCACATTAACCATGTTTTCTTGTAAACAATTATTGGATTTACATTTATTTTGAGCATAGGCTGCATATGCAGCCTATGCTCAATAAATGTAAATCCATCAACTGTAATTTCCAGATGCAGAATTCCTATATAAATACGTTAAAACTACCCGGTATAGGTCGAACTTGTGAAAGTCGAACAACCCTCAATGCCTCGAATCGCTGTCACGCCCGGTCGTGTATAAATCCACTATAAACACCACAAAAACTCGAACATGTCAGACGATTGTCTCCAGACTAGTTGATTGACTTTCACACCTATTGTTAACCGGTTGTCAAACAAATCTCAAGTGGTCATTTGAGCGTATTCAATAACGGCAGTCGTGACCAGCATACGTGGTAATTATGCATTGACCAATGTCGGCGAAGTTGTTAGTTAATTAAAGTGGTAATTTATGGGACTGGATTACATGTGATAGTAAATTATGATATGCACAGTGAATGTGGTTTCGGGTCCGAAGTAGTGATGGGGCGACTGGGCATGCATCTATTGATTTGATTTATCAGTGTATGACGAGCGATGTAATTTTATACCTACAAGCATGCACATCATTTTATGGCAAATACATATTCACTCCCAAAGATTTATATTTGATTAGATAAATATTTGTCATGAAATTACGCAAATGCCAATAGGTACAAAATCAGAGATGCTTTCACATGATCGTATCGGACGGGGCAATCAAGTCCGCCAATTGTATTTCGTAATCATTTTCTGTTGTTCTCATGTTCTATTGCTGTATAATGGCTATATTGCTGTATTATGGCTTTCTTTATTTTATTAAAGCCTGTTTCTGTTAATAAACGACTGTGACAATCAACCGTAAATGCAAATGTAAGCGCATTTATATGAAACAACGTGTGGTAATGACGACTTGTTTCACTTAGTACACTGACCAACTCGTAGATCTGAAATGGTTACAGTAGAAAATCCCGATGGGTCGAACAACGGATGGGTCGAACTAAAACTTAACCCCGCAGGCTGTTCGACCCATCGAAGTTCGACTGTACTAACATTTTTGTCGTAAGAAGTTTAGTGAAACGGCCCGCAGCACTATACACAGACGTCATCTTCACAACCAGCTCGGAAACAGTAAGAATTCTAAATCTTTGTCAAGCCTCGGAATTCTTATGCATTTCTTAGCCTTGCCTGATAAACTTGATATCAAAGACACCAGGCTCATACTCTATATTTCCAATCTCCATACAAAGAAGTCATCGCCACAGTTAATTGGGTGGTGTGGAAATGGTAGGAATTCCTTTGCTATCCTTGCCTTGCCTTGCCTGATAAACTTTATATCGAAAGACACACTAGCTTGGTATTCTTTATACAGTGAAACCTCTCTAAACCGGACCCCAGGGTGTCCTGCTTACAGAGGTTCCACTGTAAATCAGGCATTTGATTATTCTGAGCCATAGTTATGTGCTCTGTGATCACGAACAGACATTATCACGTGAGATAAATGACCAAGAAACTCCTCAAAAATAAGATCACAGGTGTTTTCTGGGTGTCCGGTTTAGAGGTTCCACTGTGTACTATCTGTAGCCTGACATCCACTGTCATCTCCTTTCAGAGAAGTCGCCGCCACAGCCGGCGGGGCGGAGGCCGGAGGAGCCTGAGCTGGCGGCGGAGAGCCCGCAGGAGAACGAGTTTGTGAGCGACGCCTTCCAGGATGGCCACATCAGCGAGGAGGACTTTAAGAAGGAGATGGAGATGTTGGGGGTGCAGGACGGACAGACGGAGGAGCCTGGTACGTCTCTCACCTGTTCAGACACAGGTGCTCGGCTGGGTGATTGTATAGTATAATATACTGTTTTAGACATGTAGAAAATAGGCATATTTTTGTCATATTAATATATTTTTTTTAATATAACTAAATACAACTATTTATATTTTTGTCGCGCCCGCTTGCCGACAGCGCTATATAGTCGGCACTTTGGCGTCTGTATGTACATGTACGTGTGTCCGGGTTAAAGTTGTCGGTTAAATTTATTTTTTGGTTAAAGTTTTTCTGTATACTATCAAAGCCTCGGCGGGCGTGACATGAGGGCTGCAGTCATCTCGTTGATTTCTAATTGTCTAACACAGTATATTCCCATCATGTCACCAAGTTGACCGCCTGTGGTTATGGAGGAGGTCACTGTAACAAGGAACACATACATGTTGGTGTTGCAGTGAGTTCGCCATATTCAAGGATATTCTGCTTCTAGACTATACTCTATTTGCATTGCACTTCCCATTCCAGCTTTGCATACACATATCTTCTTCACCGGATAGATGTGGTGAACATTGGTAATTTTAACCCTTTCATCCCTAAGTAACTGGAATGGACTGATCAACCAATCCATATATAAGAATCTGATTTTCAGACTATTCCAGTTATAGAAAATGGGATGTTTTGTACATGTGCATTCGTGTATTTTAAAAAATATGAAACTTACTTGCAAACAGTGCAGATCCTGATGTGATGGCTCAGTTAATCTGGCTCGTCTGGATCTACACTGGTGGCATATGTGAGAATATATATATCTGTAGGGCTTAAATGATTACTAATATGTTGCACTACATCAGAATTTAAATTTTCTTTGAACAATGTACATCAGCTTGCAAGAATTATATTAGCTGATAATGACCCCATCTTGTCATGTGACATACCAATTAACTCTTTGCATACTAGCAGCGAAAATATCCACCAAACGAATTAGGAGTATATGTTTTATTTCCCTCTGTAAATATGTCTTGAAATTTCATTAGAATTGCGTCCTCTGGACGCAATTCTAATGAAATTCCAAGACATATTCATAACATTTATAAGGAGAAATAAAAGAAAATATAATGAATTGTCATCTGCTATTTTTGAACTATTTATAGCCCACAAATTTCCCAGCATGCAAAGAGTTAACGACCATAGTCCACTGAAGAACCTTCAGTACACTGCAGCAACTGATTGCTGTGGCGTATAAAGATACTAGTATACTGCAACATGGGCCGGCCAGTGGTACAAGACCACATATGGCTTTTTTGTTGTCTGTTGTGCTGATTGTGTAGTTGCGGTGTTGCTACCATTTGTCATTTATTTCCATTTTGTTGTTGTCAGTCTACATATGATAGTCTTTATTCATATAATAACAATTATCATCATCATCATCATCAACATCTTTATTTATCATCACAATGAATATTTAAGCTTCGGTAAGCTTTTATGTGACGACGTATCTCCAAATGGCAAAGTCAGATGGTGATATAGTGCAATGCAATCACAGGAAAATTACCTGTGGCCCTTTGCCAGGATCTCATCTTATGTTTAGATATGTTTTTTCTTCCATTGCTGCGTATATATATCTTTCATCTCTCATGCTTTCCTTATTCATGTTCATTACAAATTGATTAGCAATTTCAAGATAGGCTGAACTAAAACTAATAACTTTTCCCTTAATGTGCACCAGAAATGTAAATGATGGATGGGCCAGCCAACTTTGCTGTATGTTTTCAATTAAACATGTTGTTGTGTCTCCACATGATATGTCTGTTGTTTTGTAATATTTATGGAGACATTTGTACAATCTGATAATGGTCTGCTCCATTCACTAATTAGCTAGTGCATTTTGTTCTATTCTTCTAATTTCCAGCCAACCATTTACCATATTTATTTTAATAAACGCCCCTGAGGCTATGCAATTTGTGGAGATCAAACTGGAAAATAGGATCAAAATATGTTATTTTCACATACAAAAGCCATTTAAAACCATTGTTTTAAATGGCTTTTGTATGTGAAAATAACATATCTAAAATACAAATATGGGAAGGAGGCTACTATTAGAGAGGGGGCTACTATTAGAGAGGGGGCTACTACTATTAGAGAGGGGGCTACTATTAAAGAGAAGAGGGGGCTACTATTAATCCTGTACCTCTGCTCTATACTACACAAGTGAGCTACATGTGGCTGATCGTCAACTTCACTCTTGTTGTTTGTGACTTCATAATGGGGAATCACGTTGTCTATTGTTTTGCTTTTGTATAATGGCTGCACAATGAGTTGTGAGGTAAATCTTATTTTTCATCAATACGACTTTGGTTCCTTTCTTTTAATGAACACCATGCTCCAGCCATTAACACTACAAGTCTGATAAAGCAACATTACTTCTGTAGTTAGTCTGAACATTCTGTAGAGAAATTTCATATAAATGTACATATACATGTATTTTGCATTTGGAAGTCATGTAATTTGCTCTAGAGAATGTTCAGACTAACCACAGAGGTAATGATGGGCGCCACAATTACACAACACCAAAATAATAGACCATGTGATCCCCCACTATGGACTTGTCTCAACAAAACTGGGTTGAATGTATTAACTGATCTGAAGCTACATTGTCAAAAACTAAATGAACCTATTATTGTCATCGTGGGTCTGCTATTGCTTCTCCCATTCCTAGGGACCATCAACAGCTTGAATGAAGATATCATTTTGATACATATTATGTCTCCAATAACCATCAACTTAGGCCCCCCGACCCCCCGACTTGCGTGGTGGTATGTATATTTGACCTTGCATGTGTCTGTACAGCGAATGAAGATGATGACTGGGAACAGAGCCTTATTGAAGAGTATGTCGCTTTGAAAAAAGCTGAGAAAGAGAAGGAAATCATTATGGAATAGGTATGTCTGCGGGAATGTTCCGTAACTAAGTGGAGATGGCGGTTACTATGGGCGAGCCATATGTCTATCACTTCTGGGACATGTACAGGGTTATAATGCTGTAGATAGAATGTTGGGTCGACCCACAACCGGTATTATTTTATTATGTGCAGTGTGACGGAAACAAAACAAAAACTATAACAAAATTTCAAATGTTAAAAATGCATGAAAATGTTGCAGTTATTGCATGCTTTTGAAATTGGTTTTATTGCCCTTCTTTGAAACAGTTTGAAAATTGTTCAAGACCTCATTACCTGTTGGTATTATCATTTAGTATATGTTATCTATCTACTCGATGTTAGTTGATACTGAGCCTTTAATCACACACAACATTGGTTTATAGTTGAGTCCACAGGCTCATAGTGATCACAATGAAATACATCAAAAATTTATGTTAACGTTTTTTAATACCTTACCTGCAACTGTATTCCCAGTTGCGCAAACAAGTTTTCCAACAATTATTGAATTGTGCTATCCTGCGTATATGATAGAATTGCATGCATGAATTACATTATTTATCATTATAATAAGTCCCATGAATGTTAAAATAGAATGTTTAAATGATTTGGGATCTAAATGTTATGATTGCACTGCCTGTTTGTCCCTTCACTGTGTGTAATTACTTTAGTTTTCTACATCCATTGTTATGGTGCCTTTCATTTATACTTCATATGCATCATCCATATTTTTAGTGTAAAACACGCCCATACATCCCCATACCCAAAGTCATAGTCAAATTACTTACAATATTTGTAGAATTGTTTTTTAACTGTGTCTCTTTAACCGCGTACATACACCTTGGCACCATGGGATTACCAAATGCCTGTGTTGATTGACTGCAGGCTGTATTCATCTGTTCTTTCCTATTGTTTATGCATGTACATGTACATGTGTATGTGCATTTTCTTGCATCTTCTGAACTAGTACAACTTGCATTTTCTGTCTGTATTACTTCTATATTGGGTTCACAGTTTGTTGTTTGCTTACTCAAATAATCTGCAAGATTAACTATATACGATTTCATTGTCACTTTGGAATGTGGTTTATGCCTGTACTTGCACCATGTATGGTTTATGCTATAGGAACACAAGCATATACCATAGTACATGTACACTGTATACTATTGTTTTCATTTGCTTGTACTGCATGTGCACTGTATACTGCATGTGCAAGCAAATGAAAACAATAGTATACAGTGTACTATGGTAATAAAGCTTATATATACACTCATTGGATAAATTATATACGGTATTTTCTGAACACTGTGTATATTCCAATCCCTAGATTTAGGCTACAGAAATACCAGCTCTTACCAGCTCTTATATACATATATTTATAATTCGATCCATGTCATTCATTAAATGGTTATTGCTCAATACTGACAGTCTTAAGATAGTTTATGTTACCTCACAACTTACAATGGCCCCACTTCATAATTGTGTGTCCTCATTTATCCCTACATGTGTATATTCTTCATATACGAGGATGGGTCAATAAATAGTGTCACCTGACCATTATCTTTCGACCACTCATCCAACTTGAATAAAATTTGGCACTTGCATTCATTAACGTTATTTGCATTAACGTCGCGTTCATGGCGTCAATACAGTATATGGCGTCATGTCTGGCAGAGCGGTTAGAATTACTAACAAAAAACAGATGGGTATATTTATATTTAACTCTTTGCATGCTAGCGGCGAAAATATCCGCCAAACGAATTAGGAGTATATGTTTTATTTCTCTTGAAATTTCATTAGAATTGTGTCCTCCAGCACAATTCTAATGAAATTCCAAGACATATTCATGACATTTATAAGGAGAAATAAAAGAAAAGATAATGAATTGTCATCTGCTATTTTTGAACTATTTATAGCCCACAAATTTCCCAGCATGCAAAGAGTTAAATAGAAGGAATACAAGGGAAAACAACCACAGAAATGCACCATGTGCGGCAGCGCTTTAATAGATAGCCAGTGCTACTTTACCAGTCAGTCAGAAAATGCTGGCTCCTTTCAGTGCCAGACCAGACAACATATGGGAACTGCTTATTTCAATTACAGATGCAAATACTTGGACAATGATAGAAATAAATGACATAGCTGGGCGTACAAAATGCGAATAGATTTGTCATGGATATAATATATCCCAATCACATTTTCATACAATTTTAACAAAGTGTTTGAAAATGAGAATATCACAAGGTGGGTGCCTGACAATCTTCATCAGAGCAAATATAGTGATATGTTCAAATGACCAAGAAATAGCCCAAACTACATCGTAATGAAGAAGCATAAATATGTAGTTATCAAACGGAATTAACAAACCAGTCTAAGGAATGCGACGATTTGACCCTCATTGGCAAGAAAAAGTATGGCAGAAACAGGGAACATATAAACTTCTGAAACGATTTTCGTACGATTCTGATTGTGTAATTATAGTACATTGGTGTTGTAAAGGCAAAGCAATCAACAAAGAATATCACAACACATTTTATTCCAAGCTGTAAAGCATAATCTCTCCAGAAAGAGCCCAAAAGAACTGTATATGGGATTCATAATTTTACAAAATGACGTGATGCGCCACCACTTACGACGCGGGATTATGATGTTCCACTGTATCCTGCCTATTTGTCGGACAAAAACTACAGCAACATACCGGTAGATATATTCCTTTATTTGAAAACTGCATTACGATGTATCCGTTTCAGTAACTTAGATAACATTCATTCACAAGTGTCGAATGCATCAACGCCGGTTGCTTAGCAACGAATATTACAGCTCGGTGACAATGGGAATATTCTGTCATAGACCCCATGAGAGACCACCCTGACGGAATATACAACAATAAATGTAGTTTTAGAACTAATTGTAAAGTTATGTATAATGTGACACTACTTATTGAGCCACCCTCGTAAAACATGTATTTACATTATATCCATTTTATCCATACAGACTTGAATAAATAAAACACCCAGTACATGTATATTCATTGCGTAACTATTTTCTAACCTTTTTATCACTATACCCATTGGTATGCATGCTGTGACTCTAAAGTAGTTTAGATTTACACCTACAGCTTGTATTTATGTGTCAACTTGATAGATGTTCCACCTCTAGAACCTGCTTCATTTCCTACATGCACTCCACATTCAGAAATTAATCATTACATGTTTTCCCAGCCAAGATTTCAGCATGAAAAGCAGGGGATTCTTCTAAACTGTTGATGATCGGAATGAGGTGGTTGTATTAGACAGTTAGACTACATATAATACATGCACTTGATTCTAGAATGGTGGGGACAACAGCATAGGGGAAATCACATTATTGTCACCGTGACTGGAGAAGTGGGTCTGATGAACTTTGTGGCCAGTCACATTCCAGCAGCCATATAAGGATATATATAGCTCTCTAACGCTTCATCAATGGCTTGTCCATATCTGCCTCTGCTGGCAGAATTACTCCCTGTATGTCTTCTTCATTGTCTGTTTTTTTAGCATGTACACATTATAATTATTATCAAAATTATTTCTCTTTTTTTTATGCTCCCGATCTCGGTAGAGCCGGAGGCATATAGTGTTTAGGATGTGTGTGTGTGTGTGTCCGTGTTTCCGTATGTCCAGCACATTAAGAAGTTTGCCGGAGTTTCGAAATTCTGTTATAACTTGTATATCTCTTTAAGGATTACTTAAATATTTCAACACAGTATACCTGTGGACAATTGCCACACATCCATGCTGCTCTTAATATGACCATGGCCCTTTGACATTGACAACTTTGAAATTTTTCCCACATTAAAAAGTTCACCTAACTTCTATATCCCTTAAAGGAGTACTTAAATGTTTCAACACAGTATACCTGTGGACAAATTCCACACATCCATGCTGCCCTTAATATGACCTTGACCTCTTGACCGTGACAACATTGAAATTTTTCCCATGTTTGCCGGATTTTCGAAAAATTATGTTATAACTTCTATATCCCTTGAAATATTACTTAAATATTTCAACACAGTATACCTGTGGACAAATGCCACACATCCATGCTGCTCTGAACCCTTAGACCGTTATCTTAATTTATTTGTCGTCTGCTGTTATTTTCTATTTTCCATTTTTATCATCAAAAACATGCTTTGACAGCACTTTAGAATAATTTTCAACATGCTTTGACAGCACTTCAGAATCATTATACCCCCACAAACTGAGTCAGCTTGTCGGTCGGTCGGTCTGTTGGAAATTCCCTTCCGCTCTATATCTTCTACACCCATGCATGGATTATCAAATGGCTTGGCAAAAATGTTTCTCATGATGAGAAGGTGTGTCACGATCAATAACCACGCACCTACATCCAAGGTCAAGGTCACAGTTGAAGGTCAAAGGTCAAACCTATCGAAATTCCCTTCCGCTCTATATCTTCTACACCGATGCATGGATTATCAAATGGCTTGGCACAAATGTTTCTCATGATGAGAAGGTGTGTCGCGATCAATAACCACGCACCTACGTTCAAGGTCAAGGTCACAGTTGAAGGTCAAAGGTCAAACCTATTGAAATTCCCTTCCATTCTATATCTTCTACACCGATGCATGGATTATCACACTATGCCCAGGGTCAAGGTCACAGACTTGATGCGTTTGAAACCTTAACGCTCGGCTAAATGGCTTATAATCAAAAATGCCTCGTTTTCTTTGGCTGCCAGTGGGGGTATTCGTGTGCCGACAGGCCACATTTTTAGTTTCCACTGGAAATGATTATAAAGTGCTGTTAAAGCATCTTTTTATTGAGAAATAAGGCAAGATATAAAAGCGACAGCAGACGACAATTGTTGTGAGTAGCGGTCTAAGGGTTAATATGACCTTGGCCTTTTGACCATGACAACTTTGAACTTTTTCCCACATTAACAAGTTCACCTAACTTCTATATCCCTTGAAGGATTACTTAAATATTTCAACACGGTATACCTGTGGACAAATGCCACACATCCATGATGTCCCTTAATATGACCTTGACCTTTTGACCTTGACAACTTTTTCCCACATTAAGAAGTTCACTGTAGTGTCTTAATTCTGTCATAACTTCTATATCCCTTGAAGGATTACTTAAATATTTCAACACAGCATATGTGTGGACAAATGCCACACATCCATGCTGCTCTTAATATGACCTCGACCTTTGACCTTGACAACTTTGAATTTTTTTGCACATTAAAAAGTTTGTCTGACTTTCTCAATTCTGTCATAACTTTTATATTCCTTGAAGGATTACTTAAACATTTTAACACAGCATACTTGTGGACAAATGCCACTCATCCATGCTGCCTTTACTATGACCTTGACCTTTTGACCTTGACAATTTTTAACTTTTTCCCACATTAAGAAGTTCGCCAAAGTTTCTCATTTCTGGTAAAACTTCTATATCCTTTAATGGATTACTTTAATATTTCAATACATCACACTTGTGGATAAATGCCACACATCAACACTGCCCTTAATATGACCTTGATCTTTTGACCTTCATAAGTGTGCTTGTGAATACTTATCACTTTGGTTAATTAACTTTGCCACAGTTTCTCCAATCTGCCACTGGGGGCATTCGTCTGCTGACAGGCCACATTTCTTGTTCCTATTTTTTTTGCATATTGCTTATGTTTGCCTTTTGCACAGAACAAGTTTTGTAACAACCTGTAAAATCAGTTTGGCCTTGTAGGTGCAGGATGTTCCTGATGATCCTGTTGTATAATTTATGTCATAAGTTAGTTATTGGGAGTCTGGCAACATTCTGAGTCACTGGTATGTCACCGATTTGATTGCCTATCATTCACACATGGCTCACGGCTGCCTGACAGAATGGTCATCTATTCCACAGCCGAGGCTCTAATTGATGTTTATGCCACTGACCAGAAGTGGTCTGCCACACTAATGCCATTAAGTCCTTGCCATTGTGACAGAGCCATTCCTTACACCATTAACCCGTAGACCGCTATCTTATTTCTTTTGTCGGCTGCTGTTTATTTTCTATTTTCCATTTTTATCATCAAAAACATGCTTTGACATCCTTTAGAATAATTTACAACATGCTTTGACAGCACTTCAGAATCATTTCCATTGGAAATGATTCTGAAGTGCTGTCAAAGCATGTTTTTATTTAGAAATAAGGCAAGATATAAAAACAACAGCAGACTACAATTGTTGTCTAAGTTGATTATTATTCTGAAATGAAGAGTTGAGATTAGTTTAACCCTAGAATGCTGAGGATACTTATTTCTTCATCAAAATGGCAAGTTGGGAGTCCTTTAGAATCGTCTCATTGAGACGATTCTAAAGCACTCCCAACATGCCATTTTTGATAGAGAAATAAGAAATTTGTCCCCAAATTACGCACCTTAACTGGAGCTCTGGATATGCCATTATGTTTGCGGAAAATCCTAAATATTGTCCTTCTATTCTACACTGTTAACTTATGTCTCAATTATTTCTTCCTTATTTCGTTGGGAAAAAAAAATTAGGTTGGGGGTGGGGGATTTCAGACTGGTGGGGGGGAATGTTGACTAGTTGAAAGTCCCCCCGGAGGTGAGTTCAGGCCGGCCCAAAGTCCCCCCGAGGGGGATTTTAGGCTAGCCCAAACTCCCCCCCAGGGGAGGGGGGGGGGTGGATTACTGAACATTACACCGGTATATGTCGCGACCACCATTCGAACCGTCGACATCTCGTCGACATATACTTTCATAGAGAGATAACAAAAATAAAAATAATAAAAAAAAAAAATTATGCCCGTAAAGGTGTATTCCGCATGTAATGGGTTAATCCTTAGAATGCTGGGAAACACAAATTGTTGTCTACTATATATATATATTGCCTTCATCTCAATAAAAACAGGATTTGACAGCAAGGAGAAATAAACAGCAGACAACAAAAGTTAATTCAGTCTTGTAAGGGCGACTATTGGAGTCGTGTGTGTTACATGCTGCAATTAGCTGAATGTTTTCCTTGCAAGTCTCTGCAGTTTTGAAGGCCAAATCTATTTAGACCATCGATTGGCAAAAGGTACCCTACACTGTTTGTAACCAGCATAGCCTCAGACAAGACTGCAGTAGCCTATTTCAGCAACATTGCAAAGTATACTTTCCTAGCAAAGTATACTTTGAGGGAGAAATTTTCAATTTTAGGATAAATTTATTAATTTTTATTATACTGAATTTATTACATTATCACAGCCATTTTGGCTGTGATAATGTAATACATTCAGTATAATAATTCTGCATAGTTTTAATCATCAAATATATGCAATCGTTAGTTATGTATGAAATAATGCATTTCGGAAAAATCATTGATTACTCCCTCAAAGTATACTTTGCTAGACAAGTATACTTTGCAATTTTGATGAAATCGGCTACAGATGTGTTCTGGCAAAAGGCACCTTACAATGTTTGCAACCAGCATAGCCCCAGATAAGACTGCAATTTCGTTCTGACAAAAGGCACCTTACAATGGTATTGCAACCAGCATTTCCCACAGATAAGACTGTGCATGTGTTCTGACAAAAGGCACCTTACAATGGTATTGCAACCAGCAATTTTTTTATTCCCTGCCCCACCCATGCTCCCACCGCCCCCAAGGTTAAGGTTGAGTAACTTTAAAATTTCACATTAAGTACTCAGTAGATGTGTGCCGTTTCTCCATTCCAATATAACTTCTTTACTGTATCAGCGATTAGCTTTGAACTTCATGTGCATGTTTCTATTCATTCAAATGTTCATTCCCCGCCAGACCCATGCATGAGACTTTAAAGGAGCTACAACAAACTTCTGTTTTCGTGATACGCATGTGTGCATCATTTATTATAGGAATGAATGGCCTTTTTGTGGAATTTATCGGGGTATAAACTTGGAAAAGTCGCGGGAATACTGGACGAAGGTCGGAAGGCCTCGTCCAGTATTCCCGCGACTTTTCCAAGTTTCTATCCCCGATAAATTCCACAAAAAGGCCATTCATTCATTATAATTCCAGCATTTGAAATAAATTCATCAAGAAAATGTGTTTATTTTCCGTTTTCTTAAGAATTATTTTAACTGCGCCTCACGGTTACGGAAAGTAGTTTGGCGTGGGAGTTTACTGGGATATAAATTTTGGACAGAGACTTGCTACGGGCCAATCAAATGTTAGGAAATTGTGTAAATATTGTTGTGCTGGAATTATATATCACATAAAACAAATTTTACAGTACTCCGACCTGGAGTATGTGCCGTTCTTTTACGGATTTCATATTCCGGACAACCAGTTTTTCCAGCCGTCACTGCATGACTAACTTCCCTTTATTTTGCTTTCCACAGTTATTTCCCTTTGTGGTCACGTGGGTATATGACGTATCAGTAGAACTTCCAAAATGTATGCATAATACGATTATTACACGTAATAGTTCAACAGACTACTTAGAACTCCAGTTTATTAGACCGCTGATATAAATATATGGGACTGTACTGTACTGTAAAAATAGAAGAATGACCTAGTCACAAACTACATTCTGAAATGCGACAATGGTTAACAAAATGGACATACTGTGCAATTTTCAACAGCTGTAGTATACCAGTTTGTATATACATTTATTTATATTTACATCATCAGGTTACAATCTATGTTTTCCCTGATAGTACTTATATATAATAATAATGATGGGCAAATCAGATGGGCAACAGAGTAGACACTTATCAGAGCTGTCGGGTGCATAGATGGAGCTGGTGCTATGCTGGTCAAACTGTCATAACATCATTCTTGTTGGCCATTGTCCACTTACAATGAAACAATGCTGTACATGGGGTCAATTAAGGAAAGCCTGGGGTGACAGCTGTGGGGAAATTAGTTGCTCTAATTGCCACGGAGGGGGGGGGGGGGGGTTGGGTGTTGTTTGAAGATTGTGTCAACATCCGCTGTACACTGCGACTGAGAAGGTGCAATAAGCCAAACACAACACGGGGCTTATAGGGCGTTTGCGACCAGTGTAGATCCAGTTCAGCCTGTACATTCGCAGTCCGAACAGGAACTGCACTTTTCGGCATTCCTTCAATAAAACACACTGACATGTAATCTAGATCGTATTTAGTCTACAGGTCAGTGTTATATTTGATTATGACCTACACTAGTCACAAATCACACAAACCCCATTTCTCCAGTCACAGCCACATATAGAACCAAGCTTCGATGTAACCCCCATTTGACAAAACAACATTTTCTATTTATTTGAAACAAGTCAGTAGGAAAATAGATTAGAAATAGTAAGGAATTTACTGTACATGTGCAAATTTAATATATACTTTTAATTCTTTTTATCTGTCAACGAACAAAATATGTGATTTAGTTATATTTTAGTATTCAAAAACAGTACATGTATTTACTGAAAAATAAGCGAGTGGACATTCAAGTTACACAATTTTAGTCCTGAAATATAACATTCATCCATGTATAAAAACAAACACATCAATATTGGATTTTCGGAACTGTAGAAAGCACCCTGATGTGCACAGTGTATCTATTCTACCATGTCTGTCAAATTGGACTCAACCAATCAGCTTGGCATAGGTGTGGCCTCGCGGATTCAATATACACCTGCCGCATTATTGTTGACATCCGTTTGAACGTAGCTTCACACGTCTGTCACTGTCTAGGACAGATAAACAAAATGGATTCAACCAATCAGCATAGAATAGGTGTGGCTTCATTGAATTCAGAATACACCTGTCCCAAGATCCACTTCCCTATTTGCCTGCTGTCAAATCATCGGATAAGTTGTTTGCTATTAATGACCTCCGGTGGCATCTGTTTGAACACAGCTACACACACGTATCATTGATTATTTCAACTCGCATTTGTCAAAGCACAAGTATGCTCAAGTAACATTCTGCAAAGCATTGCAGAATAAATTTACGAAATGTCGGAGGTTAGCATTTTGTAATTTTTTTTAGAAATATAACATTTAATTTCACATTTTTTTCTGATGCTGGTGCTGCTGTCTGTTTGACCGTGAATTACAACTGACTTCCGCACAGATAGTCGTCACTGACGATTGCAACCAACGTATAAATTATCCAAGTATAACTAGGGGAAGGAAAAAATAACGATTAACGTATATATTAAACGACAAAAACGAAGAAATTATGCAACAAATACATGATGTCCGTAAATCCAAACAATAGTATATAAGAAAGCTTCATCCAGCAATCAGGTAAGCTGTTCTACTACTACGTCATAGCGTTATTTTACAGCGCCACCTCCCGCCAGTAGGTCGCAGTAACAGGAGAGATAAGCGATGACCAATTCATTGCATGGCTCTATCGGTATCAGATAAGGTGTGATATGAGAAATCTCAATATCACGAAAAATACAAACGAACCGGAAATCGGTTATTAGGTCGCCGTTGTTGTTTTTAGCGCGGTTTGAAGAAAATAAGTGAAAGTTTGTCATGTGACCTTTAAACTGTTGTGGATTTTTACATTCAGCAAATGCTTGCACGTTTCTCCATTCTCCTTTAACTTCTTTAATGTATGACCGATTGGCTTCAAACTTCATGTGCATGTTTCTCATCCTTCATATTTTCATTCTCAACCCCAGCCATGCTCTCCTTCGGTCCAAGGTCAAGGATTAATTAATTTCGAAGTTTCATATTCAGTAAATTTTCACATTCAGTAGATGTATACACGTTTCTCCATTCTCCTATAGCTTCTTTAGTGTATGACCGATTGGCTTCAAACTTCATGTGCATGTTTCTCATCATTCATATTTTCATTCCCCGTCCCACCGATGCCCTATGCCCAATGTCAAGGTCAAATAAGTTTGTTTTCACATGCATTAGATGTACGCGGTTCTCCATTATCCTATGACTTGTTTACTGTATGTGTGATTGGCTTGAAATTCCATGTGCATATTTATGATCTAACCACCATGGGATACATGCCGTTGGCGGCGTTCTTCTTGTGAAACGTGGTATGAAATTGACCAATGCAATACCTAGAAATTGCAATGAGGTATAATAATATGAAATAGGTATCAAGTGTTGGAAGAGCGATCCATCTATTACATGAAACGGTGCATACTTATATGAGCAGGGTGCATCAATGTACCCATGAATGTGGGCTTGTTTCCTCGCCAGGCTCGATCACATCCGCAGGGGATATGGCAAGCCAAATGAGACACGCCATGTGATTTTGTACCTTCGAACTTCGGCCTAATTTAATTAAATGCATTTGCACAATTTACAATGTTTTTCATAAATAAAATCAAAAGGTGACAAGTTGACGCCATTTACGGAAAATATTGTAAATTTTGCAAACGTATTTCATTAAATTACGCAGATGTGCAAAAAAAGATCCATTGAGTCACCAATTTCACTATAAGTCCTCAAAGCCTGGGGCGGATCCATGATTTCAGGTTAGGGAGGGCGGGACTTCTTAATTGAAATAGTTTACTATATTTTCGAACTCGCACCGTTTTTGTTATCTACACCCCATTTTGCTGCGTTGTGGCGCATTTTAGAGCAAAAACATCTTTACTCGCCAAATTTTAGGGGGGCGCGCGCCGCGTTTTCCCCTATGTGAATCCGCCCTTGTATTGATACCTGAAACCCTGGTATTATTGTGAATTTTGCTTGCATAGTGGGACATTTACATCCCAGGAAATCATCTTACTCATACAGGGCTCCAGATAAGGAATTAGTAATTTAGTAATGTCACTCCATAATTTCTGTAGCAATTGGGTATTTCAAATAATAAAATCACACTACTGTTTTTACACATCAACAGACAGCAATAATTGAATAGTTTGCTTCAAAATAAAAACAAGCCTTGGCATTTCATTAGAATTGTCTCCTTGGAGACAATTCTAATGAAATACCAAGATGTGTTTTCATGGAAAATAAGAAAAATATGCTATAATTGTGGTCTGTTTATAAATAAGGAAGGTTATTGCATAAAGACACGCAATGCTGTTTCATTTTCACATTTTCATCAACTTTATGTACTTGCAGCTGATGACTCAGCCATCAATGTTTCTAAATGAAGGTTACGCTATCATGCCAGTGTGGGAGTGTTCGTGCACTACTGTCTGTTTCACATTTTCCTGCCGACAAACCTTTGGCTATTAAACACATTAAATCTAAAAAATATGTTGTTTTTTTCTCTGAATAAAACATGGTTTGGCAGCACTTCAGAATCTTTTCCATTGGAAATGATTCTGAAGTTATGCCAAATCATTTTTGTTGTGAAAAATGGATATTTAAAATACAAACAGCAGATGACAGTATTTAATTCAGCGTTGTAAGGGTTGAAATCTGAATTTTTACAGACATGGTTCTCCCATCCTATACTGGTGTTGGCTGATTAGTAAATGACATGTCTGCCTGAGATATGGGTTTATTGGTCGCCCACTCATGTCCTTGAGCTGTAGATTAAGTCTAGATACTGAATGATATAATGTACCTTACATGGGATAATGGCCAGTTTTATCCAACCTGCCAGCCCACGTCATGTGACACTAGCACCCACTGTAACTCCATTGTCACCATCACCCTATATATTTGTGACGCCGTGACATAATGGGCATTGCAGCTTCTGATCATCACACAACGACAGCCTTATAAGGAAGGATCTGTATTGTTAGAAGAATCATCAACAATGGTTTATATGGATAATGTAGATCCTGATAAGAGAGCTGAACAACATGATAATCTGGGTCTACACTGATCACCTGGGGCCCATTTCACTAAACTTTGTACAACTAAAATGTCCGTAAGTGCAAATTTAGGATCGTCTGGAAATTTCAATTGATGGATTTGTATTTAATGGAATGACCAATGCGCTGGTATTTACGGCTGCACTTTTGACCTCGGCGGGAACATTTGATGCCACGCTCGCAGGCCTGGGTCTGACACTTCTAGAAAACAGTGTTAATGTGAAATTTACAGACTATCATAATTTTGCACTTACAAACATTTTAGTCACACGAAGTTTAGTGAAACGGTCCCCTAGGGCCCATTTCACCAAACTTTGTACGATAAAAATGTTTGTACGAAGATTTTTTAAAAATGTTTTTAACACATCAATGTGGCACATTAATGCTACCATTTTCTACCTACATGTAGAGGTTATTAGATCTGAACACATCAACCAGAGATTTTCTAGGCTGCTAATACAACCGTTCTTATAGATTGTAGTTTTGCACTTACGAGCTTCTTAGTCGTATGACGTTTAGTGAAAAAGGGCCCCTGATCACAAGGGCAATACTGACTGTTTTAAATGAACTGTGTCTCAGATATTGTCTCAAATATTCTTTTGATCAGTCTATGCTAGTCGAAATATCCTAAATTCCCTTTTGTAATAGAACTCCACATGTACTAACATTACAATACTTATCACATTGCACAACCACGCCGCTATCTGCACAGTTCAGACAAGTAAACTACATTTCACAACACTCCTGCTGCTGAATTAAATTTTGTCGCGGCTATTCATAGACCAGTAGCCGATTTCACCAACATTGCAAAGTCTACTTATCTAGCAAAGTATACTTTGAGGGAGAAATTTTCAATTTTAAGATAAATTTATTAATTTTTATTATACTGAATTTATTACATTATCACAGCCATTTTGGCTGTGATAATGTAATAAATTCAGAATAATAATTCTGCATACTTTTAATCATCAAATATATGCAGTTGTTAGTTCTATATGACATAATGCATTTCGGGAAAACTAAATGATTACTCCCTCAAAGTATACTTTGCTAGAAAAGTATACTTTGCAATGTTGATGAAATAGGCTACTGGCATACAAAGTCGAGGTATATATACATGTAGATATTGTATTTCCGTCTGTCCTTTTGTCCATCCGCAAGATTTGCATGTAATGTTTTTGTTTGTCGGTCCAGGTAGCGGCCTGGGCTATCCGTAGGACGGTAAGCCTCTGCTCACTTTCACTACTGTCTGTTCCACGTTTTGCTGCCGACGAACTTTTGGCTATTAAACACATTAAATCTAAAAAATATTTAAAAGTAAGTACTTTTTCATCAATAACAAAAAGTCACTCTCCCGAAAAAAAATTATTAGATGAAATTCCATCAAATATTTATTTTATTGCGAAAAAACGATCCTAAAATTTGGAAATTGACTCCGAAACCTGGCGAGATAGCTTGAAAATGGTGTAACTAAGAAAACAAAAGTTAGATTTTGAAAATCGGCCCACAAATAACAAAAAATATTTGTATAAAATCTATTTTTAGCTGCCATGTTAAATTCCCATAGGAAAATCGTTTTTTCGCAATAAAATCAATATTTGATGGAATTTCATCAAATAAATTGTTTTCGGGAGGGTGATCTTTTTTTTATGGATAAAAAAGAACTTACTTTTAAATATTTTTTAGATTTAATGTGTTTAATAGCCAAATGTTTGTCGGCAGCAAAACGTGGAACAGACAGTAGTTATGTTCTATTTTTCTTTTCTTTTTCATCAAACTGGAAATAATTCTGAAGAGCTGTCAAACCATGGTATTGAGAAAGAAGACAATATAAAAATTACAGCAGATGACAATTTTCTTTCCCCGCATTCTAAGGGTTAATGTTGGTGTCTTTACAGCCTGAATCTTTTAGAAACTTTATACATTTATGACTTGTAAGCATTCCTTGCACTTATTTGGAATGTCGCTTCAGAAAGTCACAGTTGCAAGGCTTCAAGGCTTCAAGGAAGCACTAAATAAGGAAACAATATGTCAGATATTTGCAATGTGGCAAGTTTTGTTTGGTTTAACTGATATGGGAAGATATTGTTTAACCCTCACAATGCAGGAGACGAAAATTGTCGTCTGCTGTTTTTCATTTTTGCCTTAATTCTTTACAAAAAACCTGTTTTGACAGCACATTGTTGTTTAATATGTTGTCTTCTCAATAAAAACATGGTTTGACAGCACTTCAGAATCATTTCCATTGGAAAAATGGAAATGATTCTAAAGTGCTGTAAAACCATGTCTTTGATAAGTTAAATGGTTAATAAAACACAATTAGCAGACGACAAAATTTAATTCAGCAGTGTAAGGGTTAACAAAGTGACTTGTTTTAGCCTATAGTCTGTTTCACGAAAGCTGCCCAAATTTTACGGCTATATAGACAATTCAAAAACAATATTATTTTCGATAATATTAAATTAAAGGAAAATTTAAGAATGAGCCTTCTTTTTATTTCGTGAAATTCGGTCAAATATTGATTTTATTACGAAAAATTTATTTGTCTATGGGAATTTAACATGGGGGAAAAAGTGGTAAGGAAGTGTGGGAGGAGTCAAAAAACGAAAAATTTTGGAAATTGACTCCGAAACCTCACTAGATAGCTTGGATATGATCTAACTAAGAAAACAAAAGTTAAATTTTAAAAATCGGTCCCGTATTTCTAAAATTCAAAAAAAATTCCCCATGTTAAATCCCCATAGACATCTTCACTCTGTGAAGATGTCTATGGGGATTTAACATGGGGAAATTGTTTTTTCGCAATAAAATCAATATTTGACCAAATTTCACGAAATAAAAAGAAGGCTCATTCTTAATTTTTCCTTTAATTTATTATACTATCGAAAAAAATCTTGTTTTTGAATTGTTTATATGGCCGTAAAATTTGGGCAGCTTTCGTGAAACAGACTATAGTCTGGTATGTCATCAGTGTGTGTATGACTCGCTGTGGGGAACATGTCAATACAGATGCTTCCAATTGCAATTGGAGGAGACTGTCAAATTGTAAATCCAGAGAAGCCACCAAATTTTGCTACCTGTAGATGTTATTTGACTCACCATATGATAGCTGCACTGACGGTTTCCCACTTAGTTTGAATGGCTATTCTTAGATATAGCACTTTGGCTTTACTATCGATACCTATAGCAAAGTAAATAATATATGATAAAAGTCAGATAATGAAAAATAGAAGTTAAACATGATAATTATAGAGACATGGCATGTTAGTCTAGGCTGTTCTAAGCAGAGCATAGGTTTGAACAGCCTTATTTATTGCTCGACTATTCAAATTAAAGAAAGAGCTTACACCGTCCCCTGGGTGCCGCTGCTTGTTGATATTTTTGGTTATCCTACTATCTTCAATACTGGCAATGGTTCTGGCGGCCGTTTCACTAAACTTTGTCTGTAAATTTCACATTAACAATGTTTTCTTGTCAACAATTATTGAATTTACATTTATTGAGCATAGGCTGCATATGCAGCCTATGCTCAATAAATGTAAATCCATGAATTGTAATTTCCAGCCGATCCTAAATTTGCACTTACGAACATTTTAGTCTTAATTCTTACTCATTTTCAGACTGAACAACTGTCAAAATATTACACGGACAATTGATTGATTAGTATATAGTGGGCACTTTTTCCGTCGTCCGCATCAGCAAGTGTCAGAAAGCAGAAAGTCTGTACAAGTTTATTCATTATCTTGATGGATTGCTTTAATATTCGGACATATGATACATGTGAGCATTTGGAACACACTCACGCCACCATCAACATGCCTTTTTCATGTTTAAAGCATGCACTTCTGACAGTGATGTGATGCTTACGTTAGCTCATGCACATGAATGACATGATCATATTATGGTGAAATGCCTCCACGGCGCGACACCGCTTCCGTGGCGGCATTCTTGTCTATAAACTTAGATTTTGCCGACCTTTTCAGCATGGTGCACATTTTCCTGCATCTAGAGCTTCCATGGCGGCATTCTCGTCTATAGATTTTGCTGACCTTTTCTGCATGGTGCAAATTATCCTGCAACTAGAAGCATGTAATAGGTAGATCTATAATTGTGTCTCCTGTGCCAGACTGTAATTACTGTGCAGATCGTCCTTTGGCCTAGGGCTGGGCTGTCTTATTGTATGTTAATCCCGCACGTGGGCAACACAGCATACAGTTGGCAGTTGTAACCAACAACTGTAGCCTATTTCACCAACATTGCAAAGTATACTTTGAGGGAGAACATTTTCAATTTTAGGATAAATTTAATAATTTTGATTATGCTGAATGTATTACATTATCACAGCCATTTTGGCTGTGATAATGTAATAAATTCAGTATGGCTGTGATAATGTAATAAATTCAGTATAATAATTATGCATACTTTTAATCATCAAATATATGCAGTCGTTAGTTCTATATGAATGAAATAATGCATTTCAGGACAAATAAATGATTACTCACTCAAAGTATACTTTGCTAGAAAAGTATACTTTGCAATGTTGGTGAGATCGGCTACTGGTTTACTTGTGCAAATTTGATGGTGATATCGGCTTACTGTTACTTTGTTGCAATGGTGGGTGAGATCGGTCTACTGGTACCTTGTTGCAATTGGTTGGAGATCGGCTACTGGTACATGTTGCAAAATGGTTGGTGAGATCGGCTACGGTACTATGGTTGCAATGTGGTGAGCTCAGGCACTGGAACTTGTTGCAATGTTGGTGAGATCGGCTACTGGTACTTATTGCAATGTTGGTGAGATCGGCTACTGGTACTTGTTGCAATGTTGGTGAGATCGGCTACTGGTACTTGTTGCAATGTTGGTGAGATCGGCTACTGGTACTTGTTGCAATGTTGGTGAGATCGGCTACTGGTACTTGTTGCAATGTTGGTAGATCTGGCTACTTGTTACTTGTTGCAATGTTGGGTGGAGATCGCTACTGGTACTTTGGGTTGCAATGTTTGGTGAATCGGCTACTGGTACTTGTTGCATTGTTGGTGGAGATCGGCTACTGGTACTATGTGCAATGGTTGGTGAATTCGCTTACTGGTTACTTGTTGCAACTGGTTGGTAGATCGGCTTACTGGTACTTGTTGCAATGTTGGGAGATCGGCTACTGTACTTGTTGCAATGGTTGGTAGATCGGCTACTGTACTTGGTTGCAAATGTTTGGTGAGATCGGCTACTGGTTACTTGTTGCAATTGGTGGGAGATCGGGCTACTGTACTTTGGTTTGCAATGTTGGTGAGATCGGCTTACTGGTACTTTGTTGCAACATGTTGGTGAGATCGGGCTACTGGTTTTTACTTGTTGCAATTTGGTGAGCATTCGCTTACTGGTACTTGTTGCGAACATGTTGGTGAGATCAGGCTTACTGGAACTTGTTGCAATGTTGGTGAGATCGGCTTACTGGACTTATGTTGCAATGATTTTGGTGATATCGGCACTGGAACTTTTTGCAATGTGGTGAGATCGGACTACTAGGACTTGTTGCAATGTTGGTGAGATCGGCTACTGGTACTTGTTGCAATGTTGGTGAGATCGGCTACTGGTACTTGTTGCAATGTTGGTGAGATCGGCTACTGGTACATGCCCCTTGAATTTGGCCATCATAAAGTACTCTGTATTAATAGTGGGCTAATGATTTCAGCATATTATCCTGATTCCCTTGGCTGGATGTGCAAGCATATTATTAACCTGTAGCCGATTCACCGAAATTGCAAAGCATACTTAAGCAAAGTGTACTTTGAGGGAGTAATCATTTATTTTTCCTGAAATGCATTACTTCATATAGAACTAACGACTGCATATATTTGATGATTAAAAGTATGCAGAATTATTATACTAAAAATCAATAAATTTATTCTTAAATTGAAAATTTATCCCTCAAAGTGTACTTAATAGCAAGATAAGTTAAATATAATTTTGGTGAAATAGGCTACTGGTTGTATACCAATTAAATGTCCAAGTTGTTGGTCTTCTACACTTGAAGTACAATGGAGAGACACAGCATGGCTGGGCTGGGTTTCAATGTCAAGTGGACAACAATGACTAGTCAAGCATGACTAGAAGGGCTGTCAATGTCAATGTACAGCATGCTTTTGTTCAACACTAAAGGGCTGTCAATGTCAATGGTACAGCAATGCCTTTTGTCAAAAACCACTAGGGGCTGTCAATGTCAGTACAGCATGACTTTGTCACGACTACTTGAAGGGGCTGTCAATGTCAATGGTTCAGCATGGCTTTTTTTATTGTCAAACACTAGAGGGCTGTCAATGTCATGTACAGCATGGCTTTGTCAACACTAGAGGCTGTCAATGTCAATGGTACAGCATGGCTTTGTCAACACTAGAGGGCTGTCAATGTCAATGGTACAGCATGGCTTTGTCAACACTAGAGGGCTGTCAATGTCAATGGTACAGCATGGCTTTGTCAACACTAGAGGGCTGTCAATGTCAATGGTACAGCAAAGGGTAATGTCCAGGGTAGTGTAACTGGGCCTCCGACTGAGGATCGGGACTTTACTGTATCTGCAGGGGCAGCAGACCATGAGCATCTTCTACAGTGCAGGGATTCCGCTGGGGAAAATAAAAAAATCGCCACTTCAAAAAAAATAAAACAATTGGCGATAATTATTATTTTTTTTTTTTTTTTATTTTTTTTTTTTCGAAAATTGTAATTTTTTATCGCCAATTGTTTATTTATATCGCCAATGGCGAAAGTGTCGATCGCCAGCGGAATCCCTGACAGTGTCATTGTCGCACCAAGATCAAACCTTTTTGTTGACGACAATAAAGATGCTGCAGTAAATGAATGACAAACAGCATAGACCCTGAGCAGACGGCGCAGATACGCTGGCTGATCTGGGTCTATGATCGTTTCAAATGTGGTGTGGTCTCTTTTCGTCTGGCTGCCCATTTACGAACCCAAAATTTCTGTCTGTAATGTGTAACATAGAGAAACAGGCCATATGTTACTCAAACATCATGGGTGTAATTTGTTTTATAACATCATCTCCAGGAGTATCTAACACCGTCAATGGAAATATTAACCCTTGCACCACTATCTTATTTTTTCATCTGCTTTTTATTTTATATTTTCCATTTTTATCATCAAAAACATGCTTTCACAGCACTTTAGAATAATTTCCAATGGAAATGATTCTGAAGTGCTGTCAAACCATGTTTTTATTGAGACATAAGGCAAGATATAAAAGCAACAGCAGATGAAAATTGTTGTGAGTAGCAGTCTAAGGGTTAGTTTTGGAAATGCAAAGCTTTTTGACAACAGTTATTTTACCTATAGTTGTCAGATTCTGTCGGCCCCTGTTTCAGTTACAGGAATCATGAGAATCATGGCGTGTGTAACTGATGTCACATGTGTCAAGACATATAGAGGATATTCATTATACATTTATAAATACTCAGATCTCCAGATAAGCTGCGTATTTGCTTAAATACCTAATTAAAATTGCGAAAAACCCAATTGAAATCAGAAGTAGCGAGTATCAAAAAGCAATAACAATTTTATGGTACCTTTATCATGCTGCAGAAAACAATAAACAGACCACAAATACAGCAAATTTTTCTTATTTTCCATGAAAAAACATCTTGGTATTTCATTAGAATTGTCTCCAAGGAGACAATTCTAATGAAATGCCAAGCTATGTTTTCATTTCGAAGCAAACTATTCAATTGAGCCGATGCAAAATCTTGTTTCTGAAGCTTCTATGATTATAAACTGGTGCCAAACCATATTTTTATTGAGAGAAAAAAATGACAGCATTCTAAGAGTGAAAATGTAACTTGTGCTTCTGTTCCTATGAACTGTTTATATTTGAGTGCATTCTTGGATTGTTTTCAAACGTAATAAAACTGTAGATTAGTCTAAACATTCTCCCAGTTTCCAAATAACAATATTTTGACAGAAATAAAAACTCTTTGCATGCTAGCGGCGAAAATATCCTCGAAACGAATTAGGAGTATATGTTTTATTTCTCTCTGTGAATATGTCTTGAAATTTCATTAGAATTGTGTCCTCCGGACACAATTCTAATGAAATTCCAAGATATATTCATGACATTTATAAGGATAAATAAAAGAAAATATAATGAATTGTCATCTGCTATTTTTTAACTATTTATAGCCCACGAATTTCCCAGCATGCAAAGAGTTAAAGTGACTGTCTCAGATGATATCTCCGAAAATGCATTTCACAAAAACAGTTGCTATATATCATTGAGTACTGTATAAATACAGTCGCAACTGGTCCTTGGTCAGAATCATGCATTTGTCGGCTGATTATCGTATTTGAATATCAGCGTTTGATGTCGTAAACAGCAAGGTGAGGAATTTCCATGCTAAATTTAATTTCGCCATTTCCTGGAAAATCCGCTAGTATATAGTGACGTAAATCCTTTCAGCGATTCAGTTTATAGTCAAGTAGAGGGGAGCGGAAATATTGGTTAACCTTACAGTATGATACTACTAATGTTTTTTTATTGATTTCGGTAGATTGTGTGTTAGTAATTTGAAACTGAATGTTGACAGTGTGTCAATTTTCGATACCATCAGCTAACAAAATCAATCAAAAAACGTTAGTAGTACAAGGTTCACCCCCAATTCGACTGGACTATTACCACTGACTACTGCTTTGCTGCAGATACGACACAAAGACAAACCCGCGTGAAACTATTCAAATACTTTATTACGAGAAATTTTCAGCGTTACACACTTCTATATAATCATCACAAACACTGTAATACCTTAACACAAGATATATACAAGTATGATAAGTAAAAATAACCAAATGTAACAAAGTGAGAATTGAATGTTATCGCTGACGTATTGTCCAGTCAAAACAAGTTTATCATGTGAATAGTCATGGTGAGTGCATCCGTGCGAACTGTGAATGCTATATTTAGCAAGTGATTCTGGTGTGGCGAGGACCTGGCATCAGATCAGGATTATTCTGATTTCCTGGCTGAATATATACCGTAGTTATGTTATTGTAAATATTCAGTTCTGATTTTGGGATTTTCCCCCCATTTGTACATGTACTTGAACATGTAACATGTACTTGTACAGGTGTTAGGTAATATATGGGATTTAGTACTAAACCCATTGACCCGGCCTTAAATGACCTTAGCTGTTGATAGGCCGTTAAACCCCAACAAACAAACAAATACTAACACTAATTTCTTTTTTGATAATATTTATTTATTTATTTTTTATTTTTTTTTTACTTTCTCAAATCACTCACAGGGGCAAATATATTCAGGAAACCAATACAAATCTTCAGTTAAATGCTTTTTTCCTAACTCAATACCCCAGTTTCCAACCGCATCTAAGACACAGTAACTTTAACACATGAAAACATATGGTAGTATTACATGTATCTAGAAACATTTTAGTATGGGTTTTGTCCTTGCAAATGCTGTGGAATCTCTAAACTGGAAACCAAGAAAACATCTGTGGTCTGAGTAATTTAATGTATCTCAGATGATAATGTGTGTTCATGACTGCAATGCACAAAAATATGTCTCACAATGGTCATATGCCTGATTAACAATGGACCATCGCTAAAGCTGACACCCTGGAGACCTCCCAGGGCGTCCGGTTTAGAGATGTTTCACTGTACAACTGTAAATGCTATGTGTGTGTAATATATACCGGTTTACTGAATTTATTACATTATCACAGCCATTAAATGGCTGTGATAATGTAATAAATTCAGAATAATAAAAATTAATAAATTTTTTAAAAAATTTAAAATTTCTCCCTCAAAGTATACTTTGCTACTAAAGTATACTTTGCAATGTTGATGAAATAGGCAACTGGTTTGGTCCTCACTTGCGTTTTTGGCATTCTTGTATGTGAGAGTATAATTTTGCATATCTCCTGATCTTTTTCAAATTTCATCAATTACATGTACCTACTTTTTTGCTGGTGAGATTGTCAATGGCAATTTTTTTGTTTACTATATTTTCCTAAATAACGTTCAAATAACACAACAGACTTTTCTAAAACCAGGTACAACACGTAAAACAAGTGCTTGCTTTTTATGTTGCTGCGTGTCATTGATCACAGTATCTAGTGTATTACTGAGGAATTGAGTATAAAATGTAGGCATTCTAAATGTTCAGCTGCTGTCGATTTCTGTTTTGTCTTCTTTCTCATTTAAAACATGATGAAATGATTCTAAAATGTTTTCAAAACCACAGGTGGAAGACTTGAACCTAGGACCCAATAAATGGCTCATTTGAAAAACGTTACCCCACCCACCAATTAATATACAGTATAGCCTTTCGCTATAGTGTCTATTGTACGGAAATTGGTGGGTGGGGTAACGGTTTACAAATTAGCCATTTATCAGGTGCTAGGTCCGAGTCTTCACCTGTGGTCAAAACATGGTTTAGATGAGAAAAAAGGAAAATAAAAAATAAACAACAGACAACAAATTTTAATTCAGCATTGTAAACGGCTAAAGCATGTCTATCATATGAAATAATGGTTCATAGTTCTTTATGAATGTTATTCAATGTAGCTTGTAAAAAATATAATTTAGTGTTACTTTAAAACATGTAAATTATAGTCTTCGGTGTACTGTAGCATCAAAATCCATTATTTTTTAAGGTCTCGATCTACTGTGAAAAAGATTGTGAAGACAAACATTATGTCACATCATTACACTAAATCACATGATCCTACCTACACCTTGACGACGGGTTTTGCCGGTTGCCGCTCATATAGGCCACCATGCCCATATGTGGCTGTGACTGAGAAATGGGGCTTATGGCATTTGCGACCAGTGTAGATCCAGTCTAATCAAGATCTGCACTGTTCGCCATTCCATCAATGAAACACCTGTCATGCTTCTAACAAGCAACATAGATCTTTATCAGGCTACAGGAGTGTGCTATTTGATCAGGTGCTGCACTGGTCAGAAATCCCATAAGCCCCATTTCTCCAGTCACATAATAATGTCAATAACCACTGGACTGTCCAAATACGAGGGTTATGGGTTTTTCGACTAGTGTAGATCCAGATCAGCCTGTGCATCCACACAGTCTGATCAGGATCTGCACTGTTCACAATTCCATCTTTGAAACACCCGCATTCTAGCAAGCAATACAGTTCATTATCAGGCTAGAGGAGTCTGCTATTTGATCAGGAGCTACACTGGTCACAAATCCCATAAGCCCCATTTGTCCAGCCACAGCCACAAATTTTGACAATGCTCCAGAAGCCCGTTTCACTAAACTTTGTACGACTAAAATGTTTGAAAGTGCAAAATTATGATAGTCTGTAAATTTTACATTAACAATGTTTTCTTGTAAACAAGTATTGGATTTACATTTATTGAGCATAGGCTGCATATGCAGCATATGCTCAATAAATGTAAATCCATCAATTGATGTTTACAGACGATGCTAAATTTGCACTTACGAACATTTTAGTCGTACCAAGTTTAGTGAAACTTACAGACGATGCTAAATTTGCACTTACGAACATTTTAGTCGTAACAAGTTTAGTGAAACGGGCCCCAGAGCCTGTAGACATACGTCCCATTTGTCCAGTCACAGCCAGCCACATATCGGCATTTTTCCAGTCAGAGCCAGCCACATATCAGGTTGCCCATTCTGCCTGTTCCAGAGCCTGTACAGAAGCCATCTCAGTGGGAGCAGGAACTGCAGAAGGAGCTGCAGGAGTATGAGATGGTGAATGACGGGAATGACATCGATGATATCGAGCTGGAGAATGAAATTCTACAACAGATAGAACAGGAGACGGCCCAGCCGTGACATTGGTGATATTTGCTGTTACTGCAATCTGTGTTTGTGATAAACCTGATCGCACTCGTGAAACCACACAATACGGTGTTTGTGGCCACAAGTTATTTAGACCAACATGTATCTCAAGTAATTTTGACCATTTTGAACAACACTTTAGACTGTGCTCAAATGAAACTATTTGATATCACATGTTGAAGTAAAGGACCTTCATAAGTCTATAAATGCATTAAATATACATTGTACCTAAAAGTATTCGCCATTACAACAAAAATTATAGACATTTTTTTGTCATGCCCGCTTGCGGACAGTGTGATATAGTCGACACATTGGTGTGTCCGGGTTAAAGTTTTTGATTAAAGTATTTTGGTCTCCTTTCAAAGCCTTGGCGGGCGCGAAGTGTTGGCCGTGACCATCTAGTTTACTTTGAATAAGAGATTATAAGGCCTTATCTTACATAGAGAAAGAAATAGTCTTACCGGTACATCCTTTATTTCAACCTGTGCTTGATATAGAGCATGAGATTTGAGTATGTTGTCAGGAGTATTATAACACAGAGCCATAATTTCCTGGCTGTACATGCTTTTCTGGGTCAAGCCTGGACACAATCATAAGTTGTGTGGTTTGCACAGTGTTAGTTCAAATGTTATTTCCTTGTTCTGCCACCAGTCCATTACATGAGTATACAGTGGAACCTCGCTAAACCGGACACCCTGGGAGGTCCCCAGGGTGTCCGGTTTAGCGAGGTTTCACTGTAAATCGGGCATTTGATTATTCCGAGCCATAGTTGTGTGCTATGTGATCACGAACAGGCATTATCACCTGAGATAAATGACCAAGAAACCCATCAAAATTATGATCACATATGTTTCTTGTTGTCCAGTTTGGAGAGGTTCCACTGTATATGGCTCCCCTGTTGATTCTGTGCCCCAGCAGGACAGTGAAGGAGTGTTTACTGGTACACTTGTCTGTCTGGCTGACCGGTCTATGTTTCATAGATTTTGTCATTAACTCTTTCAACACTACAGACCTCTTTTGTGATGTTTGCAGTGTAGATCCAGATCTCATCAGGATCGGCACTTTTTGCAAGTAATGTTCATATTTTTGAGAACAAAACACCCCCTTTTAATAAATGGACTAGTCTGAAAATTATTTTGTAATGCTTCGATTGGGCGGAAAATTAACATATCACAGTCCATTCCAGTTACTCAGGTTTGAAAGGGTTAGCTTGCACAACTGTCAGCTTGAACTGTCTTGTTGTGTTGGGGAGTGGTATCTGTGCTGCTTTAAAACAATATCTAGACTAACAAGGTGTATGATCACATGGTTACAACAACAACAACAAGTACTGAAACTTCCAGAAGCCCTCCGATTCAAAGTACATGTACGTATTCTTTTATTTTGTTCTTATTATGTAACGGATTTTGATGAAATATGATACATCAAACGCGCACTGTTAAGCTGCATTTAGTGGTCTCAGTACTTTGGTCTCGGTACTTTGGCCCAAACTTCTGTTGTTTTTGCGAAGAATCAATGAAAAACGACAGAAGTTTGGGCCAAAGTACCGAGACCACCAAATGCAGCCCATGAAGACGCATTTGCTGAGCCATATTTCATCAAAATCCGTTGCCTATTAAGAAAACTATAGTGGATGCGCTTTCAACACACTTAATGAAGGGTAACACTATTAATGTAATGAAAGAATGAAATAGAAAGCACAAACCATTAAATCAAATGAAGGAATGACTTAGGTCCAAGTATTTCAATAAAATGAGAATAGTATTATATATAACAGGTAATGCAAGTACAATGTATACTTGTATTGGACAGGTGGCATGTCTAGTCGTTTTGCTATATATGGGTTAACACTTTCCCTGTTTTGCGATATTTCGGGTCTTCCAAATCCAAAACATCTGAATAAAAGAATCCAATGCTGGGTCAAATGATGGTTAAATTATCTGATTGAGTAGAAAACATTGTAGGAAAAGGAGAAATTGCTTGTTCCAAGCAATTTCTCCTTTTCCCACAATGTTTTCAAAAGACATCTTTTGCAGAGGCGTGAAAAGTCGTTTCTATCAGGGAAAGGGTTAATACCCAGACAGAAGGAAATTCAGACAGTTGTGACCAGTCTGACAGTTGTGACCAGTGTATATCCCCAACCGCTGGGGAGCATAAAGGCGAGGATATACACATGATGCGATCGTCACTACAATGTCCTAGCAACAATGCTGATATGAGAATAACTGGATAATGGCAGAAAACAATGTCCCCATATCAATACTGGTCACCGAGCCTGACATTTCTCATGTATAGCCAGAGACTTCCTTCAGTCAGTTTAACCAGAGTCATACGGAGAGTCATACTGATTCACAGGCAGTGGAATTTCCATACAGTTTTCTATTTTCTGCATATACATGTGATGTATATGTTAAAATATTTACACCATTTATTTACACATGTGTATGTATATTGGTCTTGTATATTGGTCTATGTTAATTCCATGGATGCTTCCACACGAGCGGGGGACTATGGGGATATTTGGTGATACTATATGTACATGTTCTTGTCTGGTTTAATTAAATGTATTTATATGCAACTACATTTACGTTGTATCTTAAACTTTCAACTCTAGTAATGTTGATTTTTGTCGTGCCCGCTTGCGGACAGCGCGATATAGTCGGCACATTGATGTACATACGTGCATACATGAACGTGCGTCTGGGCTAAAGTGTTTGGTTAAAGTTTTGTGTTAAATTTTTATGGTATACTATCAAAGCCTTGGCGGGCGCGACATGCAGGCCGCGGCGCGGCCATCTAGTTCCATTTTAAGTGTCAAGACTATTCTGTACTCTGGAAGGATGTAATGTAAAAAATCATTTTATATAATGTTGACACTGTATTAAAGAGTTAATTCATGCCTTCTGACAGTTGGTATTTTGTTTTACATTGGTTCACTGTGAGCCCAACACCAACAAATGTGACACGCCTTGCGATTTTGTACCTAAAAACATGCGCGATATTTCATGAAATAGAAATACAAAATTTACGATAGTTTCCGTAAATGAGTTGAAAGTTAACAAAATTTTCATTTACAGAACATATCACAGTTTTTTTAGCTCACCTGCACGAAGTGCAGAAGAGCTTATGGCATACCCCCGGCGTCGTCGGCGTCGTCGGCGTCGTCGGCGTCGTCCACAAACTTAACGTTGGGGTAAATGTCTTATAACTTCTGTTTTGTTTCATGGAACACCTTGTTATTTCAGACATGCATTCCTCAGATGACCCTTTATCATGCTGTAGAAAATCCATGACCCACCACCCAACCCTTACCCCAAGGTCAAGGTCACAAACTTAGCACATTCATAAACTTAACGTTGGGTAAATTTCTTATAACATCTGTTTCCTTTCATGGAACGCCTTGATATTTCATACATGCATTCCTCAGATGACCCTCTATCATGCTGTAGCAAATCCATGACCCACCACCCAACCCTTACCCCAGGGTCAAGGTAACTTCGCACATTCACAAACTTAACGTTGGGGTAAATGTCTTATAACTTCTGTTTCCTTTCATGGAACACCTTGTCATTTCATATATGCATTCCTCAGATGACCCTCTATCATGCTATAGCAAATCCATGACCCACCACCCAACCCTTACCCCAGGGTCAAGGTAACTTAGCACATTCACAAACTTAACGTTGGGGTAAATGTCTTATAACTTCTTATGACCCACCACCAAACCCTTACCCCAAGGTAAAGGTCACAACCTTAGCACATTCATAAACTTTAAAGTTAACGTTGGGGTAATTTTCTTATAACGTCTCTTTCCTACATACATTCATCTGATGATACTCTATCGTACTACATGTATAGCAAATCCATGACCCACCTCCCGCCCCTTTCCCGAAGGTCAAGGTCACAAACTTAGCCAAGTGATTCTGGTGTGGCGAGGACCTGGCATCAGATCAGGATTATTCTGATTTCAGGGCTGAATATATAGTTTTGTGATTTTGGGATTTCCCCCCCCCCCCATTTATATATGTACTTGAACATGTACATGCACTTGTACAGGTAATATATGGGATTTAGTACTAAACCCATTGACCCAGCCTTTTATGACCTTAGCTGTTGATAGGCCGTTAAACCCCAACAAACAAACAAACAAACAAACACAAACTTAGCACATTCATAAACTTAATGTTGGGGTAAATGTCTTATAACATCTTTTTCCTTTCATGGAACGCCTTGATATTTCATACATGCATTCATCTGATGATACCGTATCGTGCTATCGCAAATCCATGACCCACCACCCACGCCTTACCCCAAGGTCAAGGTCACAAACTTAGCACATTCATAAACTTAACTTTGGGGTAAATGTCTTATAACATCTGTTTCCTTTCATGGAATGCCTTGATATTTCATACATACATTCCTCCGATGACCCTCTATTATGCTGTAGCAAATCCACAACCTACCACCCAACCCTTACCCCAAGGTCAAGGTCACAAACTTAGCATGTTCATAAACTTAACGTTGGGGTAAATGTTGTGTAACTTCTGTTTCTTTACAGGGAACACTTTGATATTTCATACATGCATTCATGTGATGATCCTCTATTGTGCTACAGCAAATCCATGACCCATCCCCCCATCTCTTTCCCCAAGATGAAGGACACAAACTTAGCACATTCATACATGCATTCCTCATGTGAAAAGCTATCATGCTGTAGAAAATCACCAACTTAGTGCATTCATAAACTTAAAGTTGGGTTAAATTTTGTTTTACTTCTGTTTTCAGGGAGTTCATTGATATTTCATACATGCATTCATCTTAATATGCTATATTATGCTACAGCAAACCCACGACCCACCTTGCACCACTGACCTCAATGTCAAGGTCCACCGCACGCCCCTTAACCCAATGTCAAGTTATATAATATTCATGTTTTTAGCTCACCTGAGCGAAGCTCGTGTGAGCTATTGTTACCGCAATGTGTCCTTCGTCGTCCGTCGTCGTCCGTGAACATTTTCAAACGTCTTCTCCTCGGTAACCATTGGGCCTATAGTCACCAAACTTCATGGTCATGGTCCTTAGGTAGGGGGATTACAAAATTGTTAAAATGACGTCATTGCGTAATCCAAGATGGCCGCCATCTAAAAATAGCACAAATTCTTCAAAAATCTTCTTCTCAAGAACCGCCAACCGGATTTCGACAAAACTTGGTAGCAATGATCGATGTATAAGGCTCTTTCAAAGTTGTTAAAATGGTGACCCCAGGGTCAAAAATGGGCGTGGCCCGTGGGGTCAAATTGGCGTCAAATTTAATTTTTGACCGAATATGGTCAGGTCATATATCAAATTGAAGGTATCAAAGAGGTGATCACTCTGGTGCATTTATTGTCTAAATCGGATGGTTATGTCATCCAATATGGCCGCCGAAAGGTCAAAATGGCGTTCTTTTATTAGAGATTTCAAAATTCTTCTTCACATGAACCGCTTGGCCCATGATAGCCAAACTTAAAAGTTATGGTCCATGGGTGAAGCCTTTTCAGATTTGTTAAAATGGATGTCATCGCTAATCCAAGATGGCCACCATCTAAAAATAGCATAAATTCTTAAAAAATCTTCTTCTCATGAACCGCTGGCCGGATTTCGACGAAACTTGGTAGGAATGATCGATGTACAATGCCTTTCAAAGTTGTGAAAATGGTGACCCCGGGGTCAAAAATGGGCGTAGCCCGTGGGGTCAAATTGGGGCTCAAATTGTATTTTTCACCGAATATGGTCATGTTATATATCAAATCGAAGGTATCAATGAGGCGATCACTCTGGTGAATTTCTTGTCAAAATCGGATGGTTATGTCATCCAAGATGGCCGCCGAAAGGTCAAAATGTCGTTCTTTTATTAGAGATTTCAAAATTCTTCTTCACATGAACCGCTTGGCCCATGGTAGCCAAACTTAAAACATATGGTCCATGGGTGAAGCCTTTTCAGATTTGTTAAAATGGATGTCATCGCTAATCCAAGATGGCCGCCATCTAAAAATAGCATAAATTCTTAAAAAATCTTCTTCTCATGAACTGCTAGCCGGATTTCGACGAATCTTGGTAGGAATGATCAATGTACAATGCTCTTTCAAAGTTGTGAAAATGGTGACCCCGGGGTCAAAAATGAGGCGTGGCCCTTGGGGTCAAATTGGGGTCACATTTTATTTTTGACCGAATATGCTCATGTCATATATCAAATTGAAGGTATCGATGAGGCAATTGCTCTGGTGCAATATTTGTCGGAATCGGATGATTATGTCATCCATGATGGCCGCTAAAAAGGTTGATTTATTCAAGATTTTGAACGTCTTTTTCTCAGGAACCACATGGCCGATTCATAGTAAGTTAAGATCCTTGGGTGAAGCATTTTCAGATTTGGTGAAATGAGAGTCATCTCTTAATCCAAGTTGACCGCCATCTAAAAATAGCACAATTTTTTTAAAACACATGAACTTAATGTCACATTCTCCTCTGGTGTTCATGGAGTCAGGTGAGCGAATTAGGGCCATCATGGCCCTCTTGTTTTATGCAACTGTGCCAAGTTTGAGTGAAGGCTGCCAACAGGCGAGCTTCGTTGTCTTCTGACAACTCTTGTTTAAATATATTTCATGAAGTATTTCACATGTTCCCATGGCGTGTCTCAAATGTGACCGCAGAATTCAACTGCCGTATCATTGTGATGAAATACATGCATACAAATGTCATGATCATTGAGCCTGTATGCCTGTTTATCAGTCTCAAAGCTAAGTTGTAATTTGTGTCATGTATTTGGTACTGAATCCATATTGCCCTTAATTCAATTACAACTGGATTTGTATGCCATGTCTATGCTGAAGATAATTTTGCTGCCTTCTATTTTATTTTTATAACCCCAGTCTTGGTAGAGCCGCAAGGTCTATAGTGTTTGGACTGTGTGTCCGTCCGTGTGTCTGTCCGGGCTAACATCCAGGAGTTAAGAGTTAAGGGGCGGAGCCTAAGACAATAGATTCCTTTGATTCATTCCGTAAGCTCCTAATTCTATTGAAATTTAGGAGCTATTCCTTTGATCTTTTAAAGAACAAATAGCTCATAAACCCGAAATGTTAGACCGTCCGAGCACATGAGTAGGCACTTGTTGGCTTCCTGTTGCTTGTTGAGTATGTTTAACAATAGAAAACAAAAGAAGTACCTAACAAGTGCCCTCTCGTGAGAATATCCATGCATGTGTCTGGTGAAGGAGTTTGCTTGAGTTTCTCCAGCCTGCCACCACGGGCATTTTTGTGCCGACGGGGCACATTTTCTTGTGTTTATGCCCCTGGTCTCGGCAGAGCCGGAGGCATACTGTGTTTGGACTGTGTGTCTGTGTGTCCGGCACATTAAGAAGATCTCCGGAGTTTCTCAATTAAGTCATAACATCCATATCCCTTGAAGGATTGCTTAGATATTTCAATATAGTGTACCTGTGGATAAATGCCACATATCCATGCTGTCATTAATTTGACATAGACCTTTTGACCTACACAACTTTGAACTTTTTCACACATTAAGAAGTTCGCTGGAGTTTGTCAATTCTGTTATTACTTCTATATCCTTTAATAGATTACTTCAATATTTCAATACATCATACCTGTGGACAAATTCCACACGTCCATGCTGCCCTTAATATGACCTTGACCTTTTGACCTTCACAACTTTTAACTTTTAATTCACATTAAGAAGTTAGCTGGAGAAGTGGGTTGGATGATTACCGTACTCCCTGTATGTCTTCTTCATTGTCTGTCATTTGAGCATGTACACATTATAATTATTATCAAAATTATTTATCTTGTTTATGCCCCCGGTCTCAGTATAGTGTTTGTACTGTGTGTCTGTGTTTCTGTTTCTCCGGCACATTTAAAAGTTTGAAATTCTGTTATAACTTCTATATCCCTTGAAGGATTACTTTATTATACTGAATTTATTACATTATCACAGCCATTTTGGCTGTGATAATGTAATAAATTCAGTATAATAAATATTTCAACACAGTATACATGTGGACAAATGCCACACATCCATGCTGCCCTTACTATGACAACTTCAAACTTTTTCCCATATTAAAAAGTTCGCCGGAGTTATGAAATTCTGTTAGAACTTCTATATTCCTTGATGGATTACTTTAATATTTCAATACATCATACATGTGGACATATGCCACACATCCACACTGCCCTTAATATGACCTTGACCTTTTGACTTTCATAAATGTGCTTATGAATACTTATCACTTTGGTTAATTAATTTTGCCACAGTTTCTTCAATCTGCCACCGTCTGCATTCTGGCCACATTTCTTGCCGACAGGCGACATTTCTTGTTTTTTTCTCAGTTTTCTCAGTTAAAACATTCTTTGTCATATGAGAATTGTCTCCATGAGAACTGATTCTCATGTGCTGTTAAAACATGTTTTTTTGTTCATTATTGGGCTGTTAGATATCACAGCATCTCACGCTGCTGATCACTCACTGTACATGGGGCTGTCCGTCTTGTAAACTTGTACAAATGTAAAATGATTGTAATGTTTATTTATTCTATTTTACATTGCTGGGTTATTGTTGACTGTTATTGGTTGTGTTAACTTGTAAATAGATGTGGGATTGTGGAACACAATCTACTGTCTGTTCCACGTTTTGCTGCCGACAAACGTTTGGCTATTAAACACATTACCGGTAAATCTAAAAAATATTTGAAAGTAAGTACTTTTTTATCAATAACAAAAACGTGACCCTCCCCAAAAAAAATTATTTGATGAAATTTCAGGAAATATTGATTTTATTGTGAAAAAACTATTTTTCTACGGGAATTTAACATGGGGAGTCAATTTCCAAATGTTTTCGTTTTTTGATCCTGAAGGATTCAAAAAACGAAAAAAATTGGAAATTGACTCCAAAACTGGCGAGATAGCTTGAAAATGATGTAACTAAGAAACAAGTTAGATTTTGAAAATCGGTCCACAAATAAAAAAAATAGTTTAAAAAAATCTATTTTTAGCCCCCATGTTAAATTCCCTTAGGAAAATCGTTTTTTCGCAATAAAATCAATATTTGATGGAATTTCATCAAATAATTTTTTTTGGGGAGGGTGACATTTTTGTTGTTGATAAAAAACTACTTACTTTTAAATATTTTTTAGATTTAATGTGTTTAATAGCCAAAAGTTCTTCGTCAGCAAAACGTGGAACAGACAGTAGTTCTCGCCTCATGTCAGGGACTTCCATCAAGATGACCAGGCTAGTGTCTTGTTTATCAGGCAAGGCTGGAAATGCGTAGGAATTCCTACAATTTCCAAGCCGAGCCTTGTAAACTTGATATCAAATTGCACTACTATACTGCAGGGTGACTTTTACATTATTAGCCCTTCAACATCACAGGCCTGTTTTGTGGTATTGGCAAATATTGTAGATTCAGATGAGCCGGCTCGTGATATCATATTTTTAAGAACAAAAACACTCCCTTTTCATCAATGGACTAGTCTGAAAATCATTTTGTACCAATTGGATTGGTTGGAAAATAAACATATATCACAGTCCATTCCAGTTGCTTAGGGATGAAAGGTTAATCAGCTGCAGTCAATTAAAACGCTCGGAACCTCACAAGGGAAGTGACAGGCGCACATTTGTTGTATATCTTGAGCAAATGTCAAATTACTGTGAATATGTATCCTACAAATACATATAATACTACTGAAATATTCAGTCTCTCATGTTCAAGGTGATACACATTTCAAAACAAATGTCATCTTGACATTACATTTGAGATACACATTTTGATCAACTGCCAACTACATATCCCCATGTCTAGTGGTTTAGTCAACAACAATATGTTTCTGGAGTATCTGCTTGTCTGCATCTGCTGGTTTGCAATTAGCTGGCTGCCAGATTTCCAGTGCACAAGCTGGGGTACCTGTAATTGTTTTAGGAGGATCCAGTGGGTGGCAGGTTGGAGCATGCGATGGGTAATTTAACGATCCGGGATTCATCCTTACCGGTTACTCCCGACCTGGTTTGGCCCTCACGTACATCTTTGGCATTCTTGTTTGTGAGCGTTTAATCTGGTTGTACCCCTTGTATGAGTAATACCAATATTCCTAATCCTATTACTTTTACTGAAGGGGCCAAGTGACTTTGGTGTGGTAGTAACCTGGCACCAGGTCAGGTTATTCTAATTTCAGGGCTGAATTTTTATTTATTTCCTTGTAAATATTCCGTTCTGAATTTGGGATTTTCCCCCCAATGCAGCAGATTACATGCGGGATCGAACCTGTTGGCCTGGCTTTAAATGACCTTAGCTGTTGATAGGCCATTAAACACCTATCAATCAATCAATTAGGAGGATCGAGCCACTTACAATGTTGTTGTAGATTGTTTCTGATTGTTTCACCCCTAAATAACTGGAATGGACTGTGATATGTTAATTTTCCTGCCAATCAAATTGTTACAAAATGTTTTTCAGACTAGTTCATTTATGAAAAGGGGTACGTGTTTAAAAATATGAAAATTACTTGCAAAAAGTGCAGATCCTGATGAGACGGCTCGTCACGAGCCGGCTCATCTGGATCTACACTTTTTGCCAATACCACTACACAGGCCTGTGATGTTGAAAGGGATAATTAATCATTGGTTCACAGACATGTATTTACCACTCTGTAGAATTGACCAGAGCTCCAGATAAGGTGCGTATTGGCGTATTTTACGCAATTATTTTGGCTGAATACGCATCAAAAATGGGAGTACACAATACGCACAACAATGTGAAAATACGCATTGATTTTCAAATTGAGTAATGAAAATACTGTCATAATGTTAAAAATTCACTTAGTTGAGCTGCAAAAAGCTTTTGCAGCTCAAATAAGTGAATGTTTAAATTTGTTATATTTTTTTTATAATTTTTTCCCTATTTAGTAATGAAGAAAATCAATAATCCATCTGTAAAAGTAAAATACGCAATGATTTTGAAATCAGGGGGTGTAGTACGCTTTAGACACAAAACTTATCTGGAGCATGATTGACCCAGATTAGATTGTCCATGCACTTAATTGGCTAAGACAGTCTGAGACTGATAATGGCTGGTTTCTTAGGCTACTTTCCGTAACCGTGATTCGTAGGCTACTTTCCGTAACTGATAATGGCTGGTTTCGTAACTACTTTCCGTAACCGTGAGGCGCAGTAAAATTAATTCTTAAGAAAACGGAAAATAAACACATTTTCTTGATGAATTTATTTCAAATGCTGGAATTATAAGGAATGAATGGCCTTTTTGTGGAATTTATCGGGGATATAAACTTGGAAAAGTCGCGGGAATACTGGACGAGGCCTTCCGGCCTTTGTCCAGTATTCCCGCGACTTTTCCAAGTTTATACCCCGATAAATTCCACAAAAAGGCCATTCATTCCTATAATAACCAATAGGATAAAAATAAACAATTGGCGATAAAAAATTACAATTTTCTAAAAAAAAATATTGTTTTTTTTCTTTTTTCGAAAATTGTAATTTTTTATGCCAATTGTTTATTGTTATCGCCAATTGCGAAAGTGGTTTTTCCAAGTTTAGACCCCGATAAATTCCACAAAAAGGCCATTCATTCCTATAGTATTTACCACACTGTAGAATTGATGCAGATCAGATTGTCCATGCACTTGGCTAAGACAATCTGAGACTGATAATGGCTGGTTTCGTAGGTCATAATGCATCTGGGAAGATGAACGACAAAAGGTACCTTATGCTGTATATGACCATAGACCCAGATCGACCTTCTAACCATGCTTTCCGTGGGTGGGCGATTGGATGAGCTGGTGGTATATTACCGATGGGATTTACACTTCACGGAATCCCGTTCTATCTGGTTTGGCCCTCGGGTACAGTTTTGACCTCCTTGTTACTTGAGAGTTTAATCCGTTGATACCCGTTATGAAAGTCGTAAGATTAGTACTAATCCTATTACTTTTATGGAGTGGGGCTATGTGACTTTGGTGTGGTGAGGATCTGGCAACATGTCAGGTTATTCTAATTTCAGGGCTGAATAATGTTTTTTATTTTTTAGCTCACCTGAGCGAAGCTCATGTGAGCTATTGTTACCGCAATGTGTCCGTCATCCGTCGTCGTCCGTCGTTGTCCGTCGTCCGTCGTCGTCCGTGAACATTTTCAAACGTCTTCTCCTCGGTAACCATTGGGCCTATAGTCACCAAACTTCATAGTAATGGTCCTTAGGTAGGGGGATTACAAAATGGTTAAAATGACGTCATTACGTAATCCAAGATGGCCGCCGTCTAAAAATAGCACAAATTCTTCAAAAATATTCTTCTCAAGAACCGCCAAGCGGATTTCGACAAAACTTGGTAGGAATGATCGATGTACAATGCTCTTTCAAAGTTGTTAAAAAGGTGACCCCAGGGTCAAAAATGGGCGTGGCCCATGGGGTGAAATTGTGGTCAAATTTTATTTTTGACCAAATATGGTCATGTCATATATCAAATCGAAGGTATCAATGAGGCGATCACTCTGGTGCATTTTGTGTCGAAATCGGATGGTTATGTCATCCAAGATGGTCGCCGAAATGTCAAAAGGTCGTTCTTTTATTAGAGATTTCAAAATTCTTCTTCACATGAACTGCTTGACCCATGGTAGCCAAACTTAAAAGTTATGGTCCATGGGTGAAGCCTTTTCAGATTTGTTAAAATGAAGGTCATCGCTAATCCAAGATGCCGCCGTCTAAAAATAGCATAAATTCTTAAAAAATCTTCTTCTCATGAACCGCCAACCGGATTTCAACGAAACTTGGTAGGAATGATCGATGTACAATGCTCTTTCAAAGTTGTTAAAATGGTGACCCCGGGGTCAAAAATGGGCGTGGCCCGTGGGGTCAAATTGGGGTCAAATTTTATTTTTGGTCGAATATGGTCATGTCTATATCAAATCGAAGGTATCAAAGAGACGATCGCTCTGATACATTATTTGTCGAAATTGGATGGTCATGTCATCCAAGATGGCCGCCGAAAGGTCAAAAGGTTGTTATTTTATTAGAGATTTCAAAATTCTTCTTCACACGAACCGCTTGATGCATGGTGGCCAAACTTCACAGTTATGGTCCATGGGTGAAGCCTTTTCAGATTTGTTAAAACGGAGGTCGTCGTTAATCCAAGATGGCCGCCGTCTAAAAATAGCACAAATTCTTAAAAAATCTTCTTCTCATGAACCGCTAGCTGGATTTCGACGAAACTTGCTAGGAATGATCGATGTACAATGCTCTTTCAAAGTTGTTAAAATGGTGACCCCGGGGTCAAAAATGGGCGTGGCCCGTGGGGTCAAATTGTGGTCAAATTTTATTTTTGACCGAATATGGTCATGTCATATATCAAATCGAAGGTATCAAAGAGGCGATCACTCTGGTGCATTTTGTGTCGAAATCGGATGGTTATGTCATCCAAGATGGCCACCAAAATGTCAAAATGTCGTTCTTTTATTAGAGATTTCAAAATTCTTCTTCACATGAACCGCTTGGCCCATGGTAGCCAAACATAAAATTGATGGTCCATGGGTGAAGCCTTTTCAGATTTGTTAAAATGGAGGTCATCGCTAATCCAAGATGGCCGCCATCTAAAAATAGCATACATTCTTAAAAAATCTTCTTCTCATGAACTGCTCGCCGGATTTCGACGAAACTTGCTAGGAATGATCGATGTACAATGCTCTTTCAAAGTTGTGAAAATGGTGACCCCTGGGTCAAAAATGGGCGTGGCCCGTGGGGTCAAATTTGGGTTAAATTTGATTTTTTTTACCGAATATGGTCATGTTATATAACAAATCGAAGGTATCAACGAGGCGATCACTCTGGTGCATTTATTGTCGAAATTGGATGGTTATGTCATCCAAGATGGCCGCTGAAAGGTCAAAAGGTCGTTCTTTTATCAGAGATTTCAAAATTCTTCTTCACATGAACCGCTTGGCCCATGGTAGCCAAACTTAAAAGTTATTGTCCATGGGTGAAGCCTTTTCAGATTTGTTAAAATGGAGGTCATCGCTAATCCAAGATGGCCACCATCTAAAAATAGCACAAATTCTTAAAAAATCTTCTTCTCATGAACCGCTAGCCGGATTTCGACGAAACTTGGTAGGAATGATCAATGTACAATGCTCTTTCAAAGTTGTTGAAGTGGTGACCCCGTGGTCAAAAATGGGCGTGGCCTGTGGGGTCAAATTGGGGTCAAATTTTATTTTTGACCGAATATGGTCATGTCTATATCAAATCGAAGGTATCAAAGAGGCGATCGCTCTGGTACATTTTTGGTCGAAATTGGATGGTCATGTCATCCAAGATGGCCGCCGAAAGGTCAAAAGATCGTTCTTTTATTAGAGATTTCAAAATTCTTCTTCACACGAACCGCTTGGCCCATGGTGGCCAAACTTAACAGTTATGGTCCATGGGTGAAGCCTTTTCAGATTTGTTAAAACGGAGGTCGTCGCTAATCCAAGATGGCCGCCGTCTAAAAATAGCACAAATTCTTAAAAAAATCTTCTTCTCCTGAACCGCCAGCCGGATTTCACATGAACTCAATGTCACATTCTCCTCTGTTCATGGAGTCAGGTGAGCGAATTAGGGCCATCATGGCCCTCTTGTTTCTATAAATATTCAGTTCAGTTCTGATTGTGGGATTTTCCCCCTATTACAACAGATGAAATGTGGGATTTGGCCCCGTTATCTCGGCCTAAAATTACCATGACAGGCCGTTAAACACCATTAAATCAATAAAATAAATAAATACTACCATCAGAAAAATATCACGGCCTGCGCATGGGCATATTCTGAACATGTGAATGAAATTCATATTCAAAATCAAGCAGTTCAATTGGTTGAGACTGAGCATAACTGAGTATGTGCAGTCTATGCAGTCTGATCAGGGTTCACTATTTACTTGTGGAAACATTCACGACGCTGATTGTGGAAACTTAACACTACTTTATACTTCCATCCATATTGTCTGTAGCAGAGTATATAGCAGTGTTACATAGTGGCAGCAACCACAGGTTGAAGTAACGGACCGAGATCTATAAATACATTAAATATGCATAAAACCATCCATATTAAAAATAAGCTAAAAAATATATTGTTACTCCCTCTATAACACTTAAGTGTTATAGAGGGAGTAACAATATATTTTTTAGCTTATTTATTTTTGTTAGCTTATTTATTTTCCATTTATGGATGGTTTTAGGCATATTTAGTGTCCTCGGTCTGTTACTTCAACCTGTGGCAGCAACTAGATACAATGTATATATGTCAGTATCAATGTCAAGAATTATATATGAGAAAATAGGCTTCTTGCCTGTACTATCTGTATATCTGTATAACTCTAATATAGCCCGTGCATTCAGACGGCCAATTGAATGGGTCAGTGGAAGAAGGGAGTTAGCCCCCTTCTTCCACTGACACGTTCAAATGTCTGATTGTCTCGCAGGCCGACTCACTTTGTGTGGGTAGTTTCTGGCCCATGATACCAGCTGTTGCAACATTACTGTCATTAGTCAAAACATGGAATTTTTAGAATTTCCTTCATGTAACATGTTAACAAAGCATTTATCTATTGAATGCCATACATCCTTGTGGCTGTCACTGGAGAAATGGGGCTTACTGGTTTTGCGACCAGTGTAGATCCAGATCAGCCTGTGCATCCACACAGTCTGATAAGGATCTGCACTGTTCACCATTCAAGGATACACCCGTTGTGCTTCTAACAAGCAATATAGATCGTTATCAGGCTAAAGGAGTGTGGTATTTGATCAGGAGCTACACTGGTCACAAATCCTGTAGGCCCCGTTTAAACATCACAGCCACATTTAAGGGGAGTATGGTAGTAAACACAGAAAGAAAGAAATATATGCATCTGAAAATACTTGTCTCTAAAACATATTTAACCCTTTCAACACCACAGGCCTGTATAGTGGTATTTGCAAACAGTGTAGATCCAGATGAGCCGGCTCGTGACGAGCCGTCTCATCAGGATCTGCACGTTTTGCAAGTAATTTTCATATTTTTTATAACAAAAAACACCCCCTTTTCAGAAATAGAATAGTCTGAAAATCATTGTGTGACGGTTGGATTGTTTGCAAAATTAACATATAATAATCCATTCCAGTTACTTAGGGGTGACAGGGTTAATCTCACAGATTCCTGCACTCCAAACTGACACTGGCCAATATTCACAACACTGATTTACTAATCTGATTGTGAATAATAAAGTCTATTTTCTCCCGAAACAGTGGGTGGTAGGTGGGAGCATGCGATGGGTACTCTAACGATCGGGGTTCATCCTTACCGGAATTCCGACTGGGGACCTGGTTTCGCCCTCACATACGTCTTTGGAATTTTGTATGTGACAGTTGAATCTGGTTATACCCCTTATGTGAGTATTACGATTATTCGTAATCATATTTTAGTTAAGGGGCCAAGTGACTTTGGTGTGGTATGGACCTGGCACCAGGTCAGGTTATATATGCCCGGCCTTACATGACCTTAGCTGTTGATTGGCCGTTAAACACCAATAAACAAACAAACTTCCGAAACAGTGCATGTATTGAGACTTAGTGGTACTTACTTTATGCCTTAGTTTATGTTCCATGTAATGTTAAAATGTATTGGGGCCTGCAGCTGAGAAAAGTTACCTTAGGACAAATGTACAGGGGGCCGTTTCACTAAACTTCGTAGGACTAAAATGTTCCTAAGTGAAAAGCTCCGTGCAGGCACCGGGGCGGGATCAACTGATCCTGAGAATAGTGCTGCAGTAGCCATTGCTTGTCGTAAAAGGCGACTAAACTGGCTTAACGATTGGGTTAATACTTTCCGGAACCCACTATACCGGATTTGGCCCTCATGTACATTTTTGGCTTTCTTGTATGTGAGAGTTGAGTCGGGCTATGCCCCATATATAAAAGTAAGATTAGCGCTAATCCTATTACTTTTAGGGGATGGGATAAATGATGCTGGTGTGGCGAGGGCCTGGCACCAGATCAGGTTGTTCTAATTTCAGGACTGAATATATATTTTGATTGTAAATATTGAGTTCTGAAGTTGGGATTTACCCCCCTTGGACAGGTGGATACGGGACTCGACCCCGTTGACCCGTCTGCGTGTAGACTCCCTGAGGCTTGTACCTCTATGTCAGAAAAGCGGACGTTAAACCCTATTCACTCACTCACTCACTCCTAAGTGAAAAATTACGATAGTCTGTAAATATCGCATTAACAGTGTTTTCTTGTAAACAATTATTGGATTTACATTTATTGAGCATAGGCTGCACTAAATTTGCACTTACAAACATTTTAGTTGTACAAAGTTTAATGAAACGGCCCCAGGTACGTACTGATCATTCTGCACCCTGGCTGTGGTCAGTAGCACGCCAGATTGATTGAATGACAAACAGTGTAGGTCCTAATCAGCCTGTGTAATAGGCTGATCTTGGGCCATGCTGGCCACACTTATCATATCATAAGGTACCTTTGCTCATCAGGGGTTTCACTAAACTTTGTACAACTAAAATGTTTGTCAGTGCAAATTTAGGATCGTCTGGAAATTTCAATTGATGAATTTCCATTTATTGAGCATAGGCTGCATATGCAGCCTATGCTCAATAAATGTAAATCCAATAATTGTTTACAAGAACACATTGTTAATGTGAAATTTACAGACTATCATAATTTTGCACTTAGGAACATTTTAGTCGTAAGAAGATTAGTGAAATGGCCCCCAGTCAATCTGTATATTAATAAATTATATTCTTACAAACCTGGGCTTAGTGAGTGGTGGTCGGGGGAACGAGACGGCGTAAATTAACGGTAGGGGTTCCTCCTTATAGGAATCACGATTTGCCTGGTTTGGCCCTCAGGTACGTTGTTATCTTTGGCTCTTTTGTTACCTGGGAGTTGAATTGGGTTATTGCCCATTATAAAAGTAGTAAGATTATTACTGATCCTACTGCTTTTGGGAGGGGCCAAGTGATTCTGGTGTGGCGAGGACCTGGCATCAGATCAGTATTATTCTGATTTCAGAGCTGAATATATAGTTTTGTTATTGTAAATATTCAGTTCTGATTTGGGGATTTTCCCCCCATTTGTACATGTACATGTACTTGTGTGGGTGACAGGTGGGAGCATGCAATGGGTAATTTAATGATCGGGGGTTCATCCTTACCGGAATCCAGACTGGAGACCTGGTTTGGCCCTCACATATGTCTTTGGCATTTTGTATGTGACAGTTGAATCTGGTTATACCCCTTGTGTGAGTATTACGATATTCGTACTCGTATTTTAGGGGAAGGGGCCAAGTGACTGGTGTGGTATGGACCTGGCACCAGGTCAGATTATTCTAATTTCAGGGCTGAATATATTTGTTCTCGATGTAAATATTCCGTTCTGATATTGGGATTTTCCCCCCAATGCAGCAGGTTAAAATGGGATGGAACCCGCTGCCTGGCCTTACATGACCTTAGCTGTTGATAGGCCGTTAAACACTAATAAACAAACAAACAAACATGTACTTGTACAGGTAATATATGGGATTTAGTACTAAACCCCATATATTACCTGTTGATAGGCCGTTAAACCCCAACAAACAAACAAACAAACAAACCTGGGCTTATTTCATCCAAGACCAGTTTGGATGCTGATCCGGTGGGTGGCAGCACGCGATGGGTAATTTAACGATCGGGGTTCATCCTTACCGGAATCCCGACTGGAGACCTGGTTTGGCCCTCACATACGTCTTTGGAATTTTGTATGTGACAGTTGAATCTGGTTATACCCCTTATGTGAGTATTACGATATTCGTAATCCTATTTTAGGGGAAGGGGCCAAGTGACTTTGGTGTGGTATGGATCTGGCACCAGGTCAGGTTATTCTAATTTCAGGGCTGAATATATTGGTTCTCGATGTAAATATTCCGTTCCGATTTTGGGATTTTCCCCCCAATGCAGCAGGTTAAAACGGGATCGAACCCGTTTGCCCGGCCTTACATGACCTTAGCTGTTGATAGGCCGTTAAACACCAATAAACAAAAATTGGATGCTGATCCATTTATATACTTTAACTGTTTAATTTTTATTTGTTTCTATCAATCTTATTACCAGAATTATTGAGAGACATAATTGATGATGTCAGGGGAAGAAGGGGGCTAACTCCATCATTATTCCGTTGACCCCATTCATCTGTTTCATGTAAACATTCTACAGTGAAACCTCTCTAAACCGGACACCCCCGAGGGTGTCTGGCCTAGAGAGGTTTCAATGTAAATCTGGCATTTAATCATTCTGAGCTATACTTGTCACGAATAGACATTATCACCTGAGATAAATGACCAGGGAAACTCATCAAAAACAAGATAACAGGGCCCAGTTGTTCAAAACACCAGTTAGCTTAACTGACTGTTAAATCCTTAACGGACTGTTAAATCCTTAACTGAATGGTTAAAATCTCTGTTACAGAGATTTTAACCATTCAGTTAAGGATTTAACAGTCCGTTAAGCTAACGGATGTTTTGAGCAACCAGGCCCAGGTGTTTTCTTGGTGTCGGGTTTAGAGAGGTTCCACTGTACCTTATCAGGCAGTGCTCATACCCGAGCTGGCCTGTGTCTAACCTGGATGGATATGCAATAAGCCACGGTTTGTCTCATGAGGGCACATTTTCCTTCCCAGTGTTGTGTTGATTCAGTTTTATTACTTTGTATGCAATATGTATTTGTGTGTAAATAAATGTTAACATGTTCAAATGTGATGTGTAATACCTGAATCCTGGGTTATGTACAAATTAACAATACAGTATAAACATAAACATTCAAATTCATGTTTATACCCCCCCCCACCCCCAGCAAACGAGAGTTGTGGGGGTATACTGGAGTCAGGTTGTCCGTCCATGTGTGTGCTAGAAATATGTTATAACTTCTATTCCCTTCATCTAAAATGGTTAATATTTCACATTATCCCGGTGCCGTGAAACATTTTTGATATCCTGTCGATACGATTTGGAGATGCGACTGGGGTTATTTTTTTGCATTTTAAAGCTATTTGTAATGTTGACGGGATAAATAGAATAGTAGGTTAGAGCCGTGAATGGGAAAAATATCTGGCGCGGCACGGAAACGGGATGTGCTCGGCAGAGCCTCGCGCATCCCGTTTCCTAAGCCTTGCCAGATATTTTTTCCCATGCACGGCACTAACCTACTATTCTCTATCATGCATTCCTGTAAGGCTCTACTACCATGCTATGCCAAATCCACGACCGTCCAACCCCCGCTGATATTTTAAGGATGGTGCATACTATTTTGACCCACTTATAGTTACAAAGCTACACGGCAGTTTAATGTTTCATAAAATCACAACGGAACTTCAAATATCCATGTTATTTAGTATAGGAATGAATGGCCTTTTTATGGAATTTATCAGGGTGGCCTTCGTCCAGTATTCCCGCGACTTTTCCAAGTTTATATCCCTGATAAATTCAACAAAAAGGCCATTCATTCCTTATAATTCCAGCATTTGAAATAAATTCATCAAGAAAATGTGTTTATTTTCCGTTTTCTTAATAATTATTTTAGCTGCGCCTCACGGTTACGGAAAGTAGTTCGGCGTGGGAGTTTACTGGGATATAAATTTTGGACAGAGACTTGCTATGGGCCAATCAAATGTTAGGGAATTGTGTAAATATTTTTGTGCTGGAATTATTGGATAATGTACGCAATTCTATAATTAGTGTTACTATTAAATTTCACTGAGAGCTTGGAAGTACAGGTTTCGAAATATCATCCATTCAAAGTTTGTAGTGTTAATAACGTCATTTTCACAAAATTCTGACAAAACATGTTATACATGACACCATTGCGATGTGATCGAGGTAATACACCATCCAACTTGTTCCTAATAAACGGTTGTGTGAATATACTAGTTTTCATGTGTGGCTTAACTGTAGTTTTCATGATATGAATAATATATATATACGTATGTCTTAACAATTCTACTAGGTGGAACTTTGAAAAACCGAGCACAAACTGGATCTCAAACAACATTGGAATCCCTCCAATTAGCTAGGAAACAGTAAATTAGTTGGAAGCAATACCTTATTTAACCTTCTGATCAATAGTGTTTCGAAATTAAGATCATGTTAAAATTTTGCATGGTTGCTGTTTACAGTTGCTATGGCGGACATCTTGAATTTTTGTATACCCCCCCCCCCCCACCACCCCCGCAACGAGTTGTGGGGGGTATACTGATGTTGGGTTGTCCGTCCGTCCGTCCGTCCGTCCGTGCGAGCAACCAAGGGTGTAGAAGGGGCCATGGGGTGGAGGCTAACGCAAAAGAATCCTTTGATTTATTCTGTATGACCCCTTATTCTATTCATTACAAGGGGCCATCTCTTTGATCTAGAACAATGGAAATGGCCCCTTCTTCACTATTGGTGGGCCGTCCGTTCGTGTGTCCGTGCATCACTAAACTTAACATCAGAGAAATATTGTTATGACTTCTATTTCCTTCATCTAAAATGCTTAATATTTCACACATGCATTCCTGTAAGGCTCTACTACCATGCTGTGCCAAATCCACGACCGTCCAACCCCCGCTGATCCCAAGGTCAAATCCTTAGTCTCTTTACAAAACATAACCTCAGATAAATATTGTTATAATTTCTATTTCCTTCATTTAAAATGCTTAATATTTCACACATGTATTCCTGTTAGGTTCTACTAGCATGCTGTGCCAAATCCATGACCGTCCAACCCCCGCTGATCCCAATGTCAAGCTCAAATACTTGGTCTCTTTACAAAACTTAACATCAGAGAAATAAGTTATAACTGCTATTTCCTTCATTGAAAATTCTTAATATTTCACTTGTGCATTTCTCTAAGGTTGTACTATCATGCTGTGACAAACCTACGACCGTCCAACCCCCCCCCCCCCCCCCCCCCCCCACCCCCTTTCCGCTGATCCCAAGGTCAAGGTGACATTACTTAGTCTCTTTACAAAACTTAACATCAGAGAAATGAGAAATATGTTATAACTTCTATTTCTTTCATCAAAGATTCTTAATATATTTCATGCATGCATGCATTCCTCTAAGGCTCTACTATCATGCTGTGACAAATCCCCGCTGATCTCGAGGTCAATGTCACATACTTAGTCTCTTTAGAAAACTTAACATGAGAGAAATTGGTTTATTACTTCTATTTCCTGGCTCGGATCTGCTTTACATTTCACACACACACATTACTCCAATGGACCTCTACCACCGTGTGAAAATTTCACGTTCATGCCCAGAGTCACGGTCACAAGCCCACTCATTTGGATTTATTTTCCATATTTAGGGGTACCTGGGCCCACGCAAGGGGGGGGGGGGTATTCCGTAAGCCTGGCTTACTGACCAATTTAGTTTTGTTAGGCAAAACGTAAGTTATTTTTGATAATGATAATCAATACAATATAATAACAACATTGTAGACATTGACATATTATTTTACAATGCTGTATTGAAAAAAACATGGGCATTCTTGTTCACGACCGCCATAATTTCGCGCCCATTTTTTAAAATGGCTGCCAAATGTCCTTGCCCAGTTTTGTTTTATATAAGTATCAGTTATTCAAATACACATTCAAAGTATCTCAACTAGTAAATGTATACGGGTATTTAGGCCAGGGCCATGACTATAAATTATTTTAAGCTCCTTGTTTTACTATTTGAAGTATAATGTAACGTAACGGATATGTTTGCATTACGTTCATGCTGTCATCGCCCATCTGACTCATTTAGTTGAACTACGGAACCTGCACCTAGTTTCGCGAACCCCCATAGTAAACTAATGTTTCATTCAACCTTCTGTTGAGGGTGATTTACGGACTAAACACCCAAGTACATGTACAGTCGTCAGGTCAGTAGCCGTTTTCACCAACATTGCAAAGTATACTTTTCTAGCAAAGTATACTTTGAGGGAGAAATTTTCAATTTCAGGATAAATTTATTAATTTTTATTATACTGAATTTATTACATTATCACAGCCATTTTGGTAACCGGTACCCATTTACAGCTGGGTGGACTGAAGCAGTGTGGATAAAGTGTTCCAAATTGGCGTCCGCGGGTACCAAAACTGTATCTTGTATTTCGTAAATGTAACTGAAACTTGATAAATGGTGCTTATTATAATCGAGGGGTATATATATTTCGTAATTATGTCCGTCCGTTTGTCCGTCCGTCCACGTTAAAGTGTTTGGGTACCCATTATCTCTGTAACGGTAAGTCGGATTGACCTGAAACTGTATATACTTCCATCATCATCCACATTTTCATTCCATACCACACTCATGCGGTCTTCATGTCCAAGGTCAAGGTCAAATTACATAGAAATATTTGTGCTAAAGTTTTCTCGTACGCATTATCTCCGCAACGGTAAGTGGGATTGACTTCAAACTTCATATACATGTACTTCCTTATCATCATTCATATTTTCATTCCATACCACACCCATGTGGCCTTCATATCCAAGGTCAAGGTCAAATTACTTAGAAAGTTTTGTGTTAAAGTTTTCGCGTACGCATTATCTCTGCAACAGTAACTCGGATTGACTTCAAATTTCATATACTTCCATCATCATCTATAGTTTCATTACATACCACACCCATGGGGCCTTCATATCCAAGGTAAATGTAAAATTACTTAGAAAGTTTCGTCCGTAAGATTTGCGTTGAAGTTTTTGGGTACCCATGATCTCTGCAACGGTAAGTCGGATTTACTTCAAACTTCATATATTTCCTTATCATCATCCATGTGTTAATTCCATACCACACCCATGCGGCCTCCATGTATACGTGAGCCCCTGCTCACTTTCTCTAGTTGGATTTGCGACCAATATTGTAGCCTGATATCAATATACATTTCATGTAATTAGTTGATGAATATGGCGAACAGTGTAGATCCTGATCAGACAGTGCGGATCTGGACATAAATTGGTGGCATAAACCCACAAGCCCAATTTCTCTGTCACAGCGAATATAGGTTGTGTTTTGTGCAACGAAAGTTACAAGCGGTAGGGCGTTTGTTGTTGTCACTCATTAGCTGAACCATCGTCAATATCTGGGCCGAATCAATATGCCAACCCAGATTCCAAATATTTCATTTAATGGGGAAATAATTGGCTTTAATTGGGAGGCTTTCAGAGAATGGGAGGGACGTCATGTGATGGTGGAGAAATCAATAAACAACTATTATCAGCTGGGGTGGCTGGTATGGAAGGTAATATCCGCCATAATTCTATTAGGCTTGATGCTTGCTTGCTGATGACATTCTAAGTTCTATCCGTCTTATTACAATTCTATGTGGCTTGATGCTTGCTGACTGGTGCCATTACAACTTACGTTCATGTTATTGTATTCGTCATTCGTGTTTGTGACATTTGAAATCTTCTTGGTTGTAGTATAAATTGCATGTGCATTTGGCTTGATGCTTTATTCATTCGCACTGTTTCAATGCGTTTGTGTTGATTACATTCTAAGTGACATCCGGAGTTCCATTATTGATTATTACATCGCTGTTTTACCATGCGTTTTGTTACCTCGATAAGCCACGCCCCTTGACAACAACAATTGCAACAGTAATTTGGGAACAAACATTATGACGCCAGGAGCGCTGCTAACACTTAAAATAGTTCTCCCTAAAATGATTTAATATGCTGGTACCCGTCCTACAATGCGTTGCTATCTAAAAGTGGTTCCATGTCCCTAACGGTGTTGATGTAGATTGATGCCACCTTTTCTGTTGCGCCATGCTTAGGTCAAAAGACACCAAATAGTTTTACTGTATAATTTAACCGAAACCCAGCCAGTCTTTCCTACTTTCACTATTCGTATGGATGTTGTGGGACCAACCTCGTCATGTCCCCCAATATTGTTTAAATTATTTGGCCACGGAAACTCTGTTTGCATCACGTGACAAACAGGCTCAGTGTTTTCTTTTAAATGCTTCAAATATGCTGAAAACTGGTGTTAAAAACACCCCTTTTCTAACCTTAAACCTAGAGTGTACATGCCAGGTTATAATATAGGGAGACATGTTTTTCTTTATTCTTTCAATCTGACATTTTTTTTTTCTGGCAAAATGATTACCATTACCAGACGTATTAATTGACATTATTATACTTTTTATATCAAACGCGAAATGCCAGTTTGATATCAGGGGCGATAACCGTGGTTCCTTAAAATGATAACGGAAGCAACTATTTATTCCATTTATTTATTATTTGATGTGCAATATCATACTTTATGATATGTCGATAAAAATATTTATTCAGCATTTAGTTGATATAAATAATAATTTAAAAATACTGCATCACTTGCATATGGAACTAGCTTGATACCACCGCGAGTCTCTATGAGTACATTACATATTACTAAATAATTATATCTGTGTAGCTGGCACTCGTAATTTTTAAAAGTGGTGGACTAGTTGCAATTATACACTTATTTAAGTTCCATAAAGAAAAGTTTGTACCTACTAGATGGGACCCCAGCTTCAACAATAATTAAATCTATATTTTAATTAGTGAAGATCCAGAGCAGAATGGGTGCAGGTTATTGGAAATTAGGTCCCACAACATTCATAAGAAAAATGAAAGTAGCAGAGAATAGCAAAATGTGTGGTAACAGGTTAGTTTTTTAGGGAAAATCAATGGTGGTGGCCCACCTTAGTCTAATCCCGGACTGTTATTGGTTTGCATCGGTAACAGGCCAGTTTGGCAGTCAACCTGTGTAAGTTACCATATGTGTAACTTACTATAAAAATGTGATTGTTTTCAATTACGTACATATGTAATTTAATTATGAGGATACTGTATGTATAAAACACATTAGTAAGGCAAACACCATACATACATATGCAATTAAGTTAATATAGGTTAGAGAATAACAAATGATGCGAAACATCGTCAAGAGGGTAAAAGTAGTCCGGTATGAACAAAATTGTGCGGGTGTTTTGAGGTCACTGACACAGTTTGCTTGCAAATCTTGATCCATTACTACCCAGGTTCACTTGAGGAACATGTTGTTCATGTGATGTAAACAGAGTTTCCGTGGCCAAAATAAAATGTAAACAATATTGGGGGACATGACGAGGTTGGATTTTTCTTTCTTAGGAGTAAGTAAACCTATTGTTTAATTCATGCAGAACCAGTACAGACCGGCTGCAGGTCATGTACAAGTAGGTCCCACAACATCCATACGAATAGTGAAAGTAGGAGAGAATGGCCTTATTGGATGGGATTCGGTTACAGTATATAGTAAAACTATTTGGTGTCTTCTAACCTATACTGTGATAATTTGTGGGTGAAATCTTACATCAACACCGGCATTGGAGGTGTGCCTCAAACAGCCAATACAATCACATCTCGTACTATTATTTATTCGTCGTAGGATTCCTAACATTGACAGCAGTGCCATCTGGCGTCATAATGAGGCACTATATCACCAATATTGCTTACGTCATTCGGCTTGTGACTTGATGCTTTCTGCTTGCGGCTTTCCGCTTTCGGACTGTGGCTTGATGCTTACTTCCTGCGTATTTGTCCTTACTGCTTTCGGCCTTATTCAAAGTGCTAAATGCTTTGTTCTTACTTTCTTTTGCAAATGCTTTATAGTGCAATAAAACAGGTACACGAATAAGGACGTATCAATAATTGTAATGTAAATAAGACGAATGAACAAAGCAATCAGCAGAATGGACATGTAAGAAAGACAAATACAATTACAACAAGCAGATTTCAAATGTAATAAATACAAATGACGAATGAAATAACATGAATATAAGTTGTAATTTCATCAGCACGCAAGCATCAAGTCACATAGAATTATGGCGGATATTACCTTCCATAGGCTGGTCCCAACAACATGAGCCAAGGCCACGGCAGTAATTCAATGATAATGTATACGTTTAACTTTTAAAAACAAGTTTATCTATGGAACGCCAAATCTACATAAACTCAAATATATATTGCTAGCAACAAATATTTGGAGCTAGCAATAAATATTTGGAGAGCTCTCGAAATCATTCGGAAAGAGCTCTCGATCAATTAAGGATACTCGATCATTTTAGACAGCTCTCGAAATATTATGATATCTCGAAATCATTTGGAGCGAGCAATATAACATTTCATTTGGAGAGCTCTCTAAATCATTTGGAGCTATCTCTAAATCATTTGGAGAGCTCTCTAAATCATTTGGAGAGCTCTCGAAATCAATTAATGATATCTCGAAATCATTTCGAGAGCTCTCGAAATCATTTGTAGCGAGCATTATATATCTTTGATTTGGAGAGCTCTCGAAATCATTTGGAGCTATCTCTAAATCATTTGGAGAGCTCTCGAAATCATTTGGAGAGCTCTCGAAATCAATTAATGATATCTCGAAATCATTTAGAGAGCTCTCGAAATCATTTGTAGCGAGCATTATATAACTTGATTTGGAGAGCCCTCTAAATCATTTGGAGCTATCTCTAAATCATTTGGAGAGCTCTCGAAATCATTTGGAGAGCTCTCGAAATCAATTAATGATATCTCGAAATCATTTAGAGAGCTCTCGAAATCATTTGTAGCGAGCATTATATAACTTGATTTCGAGAGCTCTCTAAATCATTTGGAGCTATCTCTAAATGATTTGGAGAGCTCTCGAAATCATTTGGAGAGCTCTCGAAATCAATTAATGATATCTCGAAATCATTTAGAGAGCTCTCGAAATCATTTGTAGCGAGCATTATATAGCTTTGATTTGGAGAGCTCTCGAAATCAAGTTATATAATGCTCGCTACAAATGATTTCGAGAGCTCTCTAAATGATTTCGAGATATCATTAATTGATTTCGAGAGCTCTCCAAATGATTTCGAGAGCTCTCCAAATCATTTAGAGATAGCTCCAAATTATTTAGAGAGCTCTCCAAATCAAATGTTATATTGCTCGCTCCAAATGATTTCGAGAGCTCTCCAAATGATTTCGAGATATCATTAATTGATTTCGAGATATCATTAATTGATTTCGAGAGCTCTCCAAATATTTATTGCTAGCTCCAAATATTTGTTGCTAGCAATATATATTTTAGTTTATGTAGATTTGGCGTTCCATACACTCCACGTGTATGGAACGCCAAATCTATGGAACGCCAAATCTACATAAACTGAAATATATATTGCTAGCAACAAATATTTGGAGCTAGCAATAAATATTTGGAGAGCTCTCGAAATCATTTGGAGAGCTCTCGAAATCAATTAATGATATCTCGAATTTGTAGCGAGCATTATATAACTTGATTTGGAGAGCTCTCTAAATCATTTGGAGCTATCTCTAAATGATTTGGAGAGCTCTCGAAATCATTTGGAGAGCTCTCGAAATCAATTAATGATATCTCGAAATCATTTAGAGAGCTCTCGAAATCATTTGTAGCGAGCATTATATAGCTTTGATTTGGAGAGCTCTCGAAATCAAGTTATATAATGCTCGCTACAAATGATTTCGAGAGCTCTCTAAATGATTTCGAGATATCATTAATTGATTTCGAGAGCTCTCCAAATGATTTCGAGAGCTCTCCAAATCATTTAGAGATAGCTCCAAATGATTTAGAGAGCTCTCCAAATCAAATGTTATATTGCTCTCTCCAAATGATTTCGAGAGCTCTCCAAATGATTTCGAGATATCATTAATTGATTTCGAGATATCATTAATTGATTTCGAGAGCTCTCCAAATATGTATTGCTAGCTCCAAATATTTGTTGCTAGCAATATATATTTGAGTTTATGTAGATTTGGCGTTCCATAATGCTCGACATATGTGTATTCACTACTACACGTGTGAATACATTTGGGATGGCACGATTTACCCAAATCTACCCATATCTTCATGTATTTACTATATTTGTTAATAAATAAAGTTATACACATTATAATAATGATGTTTGGACTGTACTTACATAATATATGTCATTAATTTGCTTATACCAGGGCCTTTTTTAATGTTTTGATGCAAAATGGAAATATTTGTACATGGAATAAAGGGAGAATACCGCAATTCACTTATGCTAGTAAGCAAAGGAATATAATGCACTTTATAATGGCTAAATGGGAATGATGATTTTTAATTGAAATACTCATAAAAACAGTAGAACCTCTCTAATGTTGACATCCAAGGAGACAGTGTGTGAAAACTGTTATGTCAACTAGTATAATTATATATTTATATACGGTAGTAATATATAATTTAAATATATAAACTACCAATATTTTAAAACTAATACTGCATTAATATGTGTATGTGGCTGTGACTGGATAAATGGGGCTTATCGAAATTGTGACCAGTGTAGGTTCCGATTAAATAGATCCCTTCTGTAGCCTGGTAACGACCTACATTGCTTGTTCAAAGCATGACTGGGGGTTTCATTTATGGAATGACGAATGTTGCAGATGCTGATCAGACTGCGGATGCACATGCTGATCTGGATCTACACTGGTCGCAAAACCCATAAACCACATTTCTCCAGTCACAACCACATTATGTGCGATATGCAATCATGGTCGATGATAACTTAAAGTTAGACAACTGAGACATAATTAATGAGTCTCGGTAGTCTCCGTTTATAATAATGCTATATTAATCGTTTTCCCGCAGAAATAGGTGCTTTATTCTTCCTATGTTTCGGTCAAAATGTGGTTATTATATGATATACTAATGATATATTGTAGAACAAGTATATAATATAATCATAAATGTTATTTATAATGAAGATTTGGGTATATTTGGGTAAATCGTGCTGCGTAATTCAATGCGTAATTCAATAATTCAGGGAGACATCGTTTTCATAGTTTCAAGTGAATTAATGCTAGCTCCAAATAATATATATATTGCTAGCTTGAAATGAATTAGAGTTAGCTCGAAATGATTTCGAGAGCTTTCCAAATGATTTCGAGAGCTCTCAAAATGATTTAGAGATAGCTCCAAATGATTTAGAGAGCTCTCCAAATCAAAGTTATATAATGCTCGCTACAAATGATTTCGAGAGCTGTCGAAATGATTTCGAGATATCATTAATTGATTTCGAGAGCTCTCCAAATGATTTCGAGAGCTCTCCAAATATTTATTGCTAGCTCCAAATATTTGTTGCTAGCAATATATATTTGAGTTTATGTAGATTTGGCGTTCCATATTTATCTGGTCGTATAGGGATAATGAAGCTTTGCGTTAGGCTTCGACTCTTTGAGCGTTTTTCGATGTAACTCCCAGGTATGCTCGGGCAACCAGTGTTGTAACTTTGGTTACCTACCACACGGCATGTGTTCTACTCGGCAACGATGCAAAGGTCAAATGTCTTATTATCTCAAGTTTAACTCTGCTTGTTCCAGTGACAGTGGAGTTGCATCTAAAACCTCCCTTTCAGTACAATCTAAAACCTCCCTTTCAGTACAATTTAGGCAAATAATAATGGCGAACGCTTTCGCGATTGCTATTGTCACTCGTACTGCACTCCGCGCTGGCGTAAAATGGTTCATGTCGAAAATGCACCGATTTCCTGACAAGATGCGACTCCGCTCTACTGAGAAACTATCGCATCAACGCATTTTTCGTCTAGTAACCGCCGCAAATTTCTTCCGCCGGTTACTAGACGAACATTATGTTTATCCATGTTGCTGAATGTGAATTTGTCACGAATCCGGCACCAATTTCGACGTGAAACATTTTACGCCGGCGCAGGGTGCAGCACCAGTGATCGTGTACAGTGGAACCTCTCTGAACCGGAAACTCGGGAAAATATAGATGTTTACCTTAGATGCGTTTCGCTGTTATGTATCTCTGATTACAATGACTTTTCATGATTGCAAAACACTAGAATGTGTCATGAAGTGCTCACATGTCTGATTTACAGTGGAACATCTCCTCCAAACCAGACACCCTGGGGACTTCCTTTTACAGTGGAACATCTCCAAACCAGACACCCTGGGACCTCTCTTTACAGTGGAACATCTCCAATCCAGACACCCTGAGGACTTCCCTTTACAGTGGAACATCTCCAAACCAGACACCCTGGGGACTTCCCTTTACAGTGGAACATCTACTAACCAGACACCCTGGGGACTTCCTTTTACAGTGGAACATCTCCAAACCAGACACCCTGGGGACTTCCCAGGGTGTCTGGTTTGGAGAGGTTACACTGTACATAGTTATTGTGAATGCTGTTATAACACGGGACAGCGATCACACTAGAAACTAAATTGCTACCCCGCTCCATAGCTCTCGCGATGGTAGCAATTTAACCCCATCTCTTTAATGTAACGCATGGAAGAGTGATTTTTGCAACCGGTTATCCGGCGTGTTTGATATGTTAGCGATATAAAACTGTCAAAGCTGTATCAATACATTATTAATAAAGAACATACAGATGCAGAAAATGATTATTTTACCGTGCCAATGTGTTTATCTGACATTTACATGTATATCTTGTAAATTTGAAAGCTTCATTTCGTTATGTTGAATGTTGAACAACAACAAGAGAAAAAATGGCTTCCATGGGAAAATGATTTCCCTGTTCTATTATATTTGGCAATTTACTAGTTCTACATCAAAAATTATTTGTTTAAAGGTATAAAATGTAAAAACTAAATGTTGACCTACATGCAACAGGTTTGGGTATGCACTTCGGTTGATGACATTTTTTCAATGAGTCAAATTGTAGCCGTATATAACATATCGGAGGCGAATTATTGTAGCTACGATCACACGTGGCCGCACGTTGCCTTCGACACAGGAAGGAGACATCGACTACGTAATCAGGATCGGTCCGGTATAACACAGCCTGTGGCATGTTTGGGATTGTCTCGTCTAGCACGGAGATGAGCTTCTTTAATGTTTATCAAATGAGAAATGGTGCGTATGGTATGTGTGACCAGTGTAGCTCCTGATCAAATAGCACTCATACTCCTTATGCCTGCTAACGATTTATATTGCTTGTTAGAACTTAGAAGGAAAACGGGTGTTTCATTGATAGAATGACGAACATTGCAGATCCTGATCAGACTACGATGCACAGGCTGATCTGGATCTACACTGGTCGGAAAACCCATAAGCCCTATTTCTCCAGTCACAGCCACAAATGGCCGCCAGTAGAAAACAGGGACACTCGAACTGTTAATGCAAACAAATGTGCCAGACTCTCTTGCAAAATTCAGTCGGTAGAAGCACATGTTGAAGTAACGGACCGAGGTCTATAAATACATTAAATATGCCTAAAAGCATCAATAAATGAAAAAAAAAGCTATATTTTTTTTACCCCCTCCATATAATTCAGTATACTGAATTATATGGAGGGAGTAAAAAAAAAATAGCTTTTTTTTTTCATTTATTGATGCTTTTAGGCATATTTAATGTATTTATAGACCTCGGTCCGTTACTTCAACCTGTGGGTATAAGTTGGACGTTATGTGGTTTCAATTGATGGATTTACATTTATTGAGCATAGCTATGCTCAATAAATGTAAATCTAATAATTGTTTGAAAGAAAACATTGTTAATGTGATATTTACAGACTATTATAATTTTGCACTTACGAACATTTTATCAATGGGTCAAATTTGTCTCATTTACTTATGAGTACATTCGGAATACACCTTTACGGGTATGAACTATTTTAAATACTTCTCAATGAAAGTAAATGGTGGTCGCGGCATATACTTCTATCGAAAGAAAATATTTAGATTTTTTTTCACAAACAAAATGACATATCCTCAGCATGAAATGTGTTAATAAACTGTGAACGCCCATTTTTGTCTCGCCCGCGTTAGTCGGGAGGCAGCGGTCACAATTTCGGCATAGTTGTCGTATTCGTAGGCGTCAACAATTGTGCATATCTCGTGATCTGTTTTGTTGTGTTTGTCGCAGTCTTATCAAACTTCGTCAATAGCTTCCTCATACTGATGGCTAACCAGCCTGTGCCATTCCGGTGACATTACTCTACTGGCATTGGCCTTCGTGAGTGAGATCGGCTGGCCGCAGTGCACTATTGAAAGTGGTCAGTGGCCACTGACCCCTACACATGTTATATACATGCATTTAATAAGACCGCCGTGTCACTAACACCACGAACCAGGGGACCGTTTCACTAAACTTCGTACAATTGGATTTACATGTATTGAGCATAGGCTGCATATGCAGCCTATGCTCAATAAATGTAAATCCATCAATCGAATTTTCCAGACGATCCTAAATTTGCACTTACGAACATTTTAGTTGTACGAAGTTTACTGAAACGGGCCCCATGGGCCCATTTAACTAAACTTCGTACTCTGGTGCCAATTTCACTAAAGTTCGTACGACTAAGAATAAGTGCAAAATTGAAATGTACAATAACATTTGTTGCACTTATAGCCGATCCTGGCAAATCTGTTGTGGATGCGTTGGGTGTAGTTGGAAAATGGTAGCATTTGTGACTCACGTTAATGTGAGAAAGCATTATAAAATATATTCGTCAGAACAATGTTATCGTACGAAGTTTAATGAAATGGGCCTGAATCTGTTTTCGATGGGCATTGGAAGACGAGAATGGATATGACTAATGCAGCAGATGTTGGCCGGGATAATTGTGAGTCATGCTTCTGTTTCTAGAACAACGACACGTATAATTATCCAATATTGCATTGTTATTACATATATGTGGCTGTGGCGGCAGAAATGAGGTTTATGCCAAGTGTGGCCAGTCCAGTCTAGCTCCGGTGTGTTACCACGCCTGCAGACGGAAAACGTTCAATACATACTGACACTGCTTATTTGCATTATGGCGGGTGTTTCGTTGAGGTAATGGCGAGCAGTGCAGACCCAGACCAGACCTGCGCGGACGCGCAGTCCGTAAACACCATTTCTCGTTCGTAGCCACGTAATGTGATGGGAGACAAGGGACTTCAGGGGCGGATCTGGAGGGGGGGGGGGGGGGAGGGGGTTGTGAAAAGGGGTGTTGTATTGTCATTGCTGAAAGTACGAGTCTCATACCCGAACAAGTACTTTCCTATCTCTATATGCGACAAGCCATGCGATTTTGTACCTTCTGGCAACTGCGTTATTTTATGAAATACATTTACAAAATTTAACGAATTTTCCATAAATTATAAATAAATTATATTTCGCATGTACTCTGAAATTTGTGTCAACTTCTAAGTCAATTACGGAAAGCATCCCATTTTCTGTAAATATATTTCATGAAATATCGCAGATATCCGTAGGTACAAACTCACATGGCGTTGTTACACGGGACGTAAACCCCAATTACTCAATCGTGAGTCTGATACAATAACATATTATAGGAATTAATGGCCTTTTTGTGGAATTTATCGGGGTATAAACTTGGAAAAGTCGCGGGAATATATCTTTTGAATTTATCGGGGTATAAACTTGGTTTATACCCCGATAAATTCCACAAAAAGGCCATTCATTCCTTATAATTCCATGGCAGCATTTGAAATAAATTCATCAAGTAAATGTGTTTATTTTCCGTTTTTTTAAGAATTATTTTAACTGCGCCTCACGGTTACGGAAAGTAGTTCGGCATGGGAGTTTACTGGGATATAAATTTTGGACAGAGACTTGCTACGGGCCAATCAAATGTTAGGGAATTGTGTAAATATGTTTGTGCTGGAATTATTAAGATTTATCTCCGACGACAATTTCTGGTCATGATCACAAAGCACACAGACGTGTCTTGAAGTAGTCGTATGTCAGTTTTACAGTGGAACATCTCTAAACCGGGCACCCTGGGGACCTCCCAGGGTGTCCGGTTTAGAGATGTTCAACTGTATGAAAAAAGTTTCCCACTAGTATTTCGGGTAAGACGTGAAACCGAGGTTCCTAACTGATTCTGCGACGCGAAATCACTTCAGTATCACTGGCTTGATGGCGAACAGTGCAAACCCTGTACGGACTGCGCCGGTGCCCAAGCTGATCTGGGTCTACCCTGGTCTGCTCGTATCTGTCATAATCCCCATTTTTAGCCACAGGCACATGCAGATGAGCATCTATGGATGTAGTTTAAGACAGGGGGGGGGGGGGAGTATCTATAGCTCACCTGAGCAAACCTCGTACGTGATCAGTTTCATGACGACAATACCCAAGCACGTGCTATGTCTTTTTGTTGCTCAAAAAGCAGCGAGTTCGATATCAAGGTGTATGATCACGTGGTTACAACAACAAGTACTGAAACTTCCAGAATCCATCCGATTAAAATAACGTATTCTTTTATTTTGTCCTCATTATGTAACGGATTTTGATGAAATTTGGCGCATCAAACGCGTCTTGTTAAGCTGCATTTAATATGTGGTCTCTATATTTTGGCCCAAATTTCTGCCGTGTGTTTCGGTGACCTCGTGAATGTATAAAATGTCAACGTCACTAGGTGGACTATTCGAAATTGCTGTCACATGGCGTCGGGGTCGGCGCCTTATTAAAGTTTGTATCTTCAATACCGTACTATTAGGCCTACATCCACCATACGTGCACATAATTATGACCCGGTGGTATATATCACCACCAACTTCCAAAAGCATGAGCTTCAAGTGACCTTGACCCATATATGCCAGTTTAATTGCAATTTTCCTTGGCTAAATGTGTATCATCAATACTATTAGGCAAACGGCCACCATACTTGCACATAACAATGACTACTGGTGAGTGGTATGTATCACGTCAAAAGTCACGACCTTCATGTGACATTGACCTAATTTTGCTGAGCACTTCCCTCTGAAATATGTATTATTACTCGCAAATTACTCTTGTCAGCCAATTGTTTTAATGCTGGGATGAAAGTCACATATGTCCGCATGCGTCAGGTGTCAAACTATTAATATATAATATACATGTATAATATAAGTGTGCATGCTAAACAATGATGACACTCGGTTATATGTATGCTATACAGTAGAACCTCTCTAAACCAGACAGTATTTTATGATAATTGTCGCATGACCATTTATTTTAGTCGGGATACGATACTATCATTGTCGGTTATCTTTGACAATTATATCGTTTCATGTCAAAGCGCACATACACTTGTCCTAGAATGATCATATATTACAGTGTAATCTCTCTAAACCGGACACCCTGGGGACCTCCCAGGGTGTCCGGTTTAGAGAGGTTACACTGTACTATATTAATGTCCTCCGCACACAGGTACGTTAGATAGGGGTATGGGGATGTTTGTATATGGGTGCCGGGATGCTGTGGGACATCTACGGGGATTTGAACAATACAACCGGCCAGCTGCTGCATCTCGGAATCAAATGTACAGTGAAACCTCTTTAAACCGGACAACCTGGGAGGTCCACAGGGTGTCCGGTTTAGAGAGGTTTCACTGTATCAGGCATTTGATTATTCTGAGCCATAGTTGTGTTCTATGCGATCATGAACAGGCATTATCTAAGAAACCAATCAAAAATAAAATCACATATGTTTCCTTGGTGTCCAGGTTAGATAAGTTCCACTGTTTGTTAAAATTCTCGGCATTATCAGTAGGAGCGTCGACGCCCTACATATATAGCCGAATGTTTAGGCTGTGTTAATGCAAATCATGTTGATGATGATATAATAATATCACCGTCTAATTCCGGCATCTGGGAATTTTGTTATTGCTGTCTACTTCCCCGTGTGTCCCCTATACGGGTGGGAACGGAATTGATATCAATGTCTTTCCCGCCTGCATGCGTGTGCTGCGGGGGAATTAGACTGCAACATATGCCCAGATGCGGCAATTTGACGGACTGTCGCTTCTTCGCGATTTTTTTATATGTATATATCTGTTCATACTGCCATCTATGGGAAACTACTACACCCATGTGACCTTCGTAAATAAGATGTATAATTAATTTCTGAAATATGGAATTAGACTTTCAGATCCAAATGTCTAATTCCCGCAAAGTGGTTTTCCACGCCGCTTCCACGGACGGGGGAACCTATGATGTCTGAAAATGTGTAGATCACGTCGCATACGGATCTGGGAGCCGTTTCACTAAACTTCGTACGACTAAAATGTCCGTAAGTGCAAAATTATGATAGTCTGTAAATTTCACATTAACACTGTTTTCTTGTAAACAATTATTGGATTTACATTTATTGAGCATAGGCTGCTATGCTCAATAAATGTAAATCCATCAATTTATATTTTCAGACGATCCTGTATTTGCACTTACGAACATTTTAGTCGTACGAAGTTTAGTGAAACGAGCCCCAGGACTGGGATGAGGATTTGTGATTATCTTTTCACTATCCGTAGCCGATTTCACCAAACTTGCTAAGCATACAAGTTTATCTAGCTAAGTATACTTTGAGTTTGAGGGAGTAATCATTTATTTTTCGCGAAATGCATTATTTCATATAGAACTACCGACTGCATGTATTTGATGATTAAAAGTATGCAGTAGATTTTTTTATTATACTGAATTTATTGCATTATCACAGCCAAAATGGCTGTGATAATGTAATAAATTCAGTATAATAAAACATAATAAATTAATTTCTCCCTCAAAGTGCACTTAGCAAGATAAGTATACTTTGAAATTTTGGTGAAATCGGCTACTGATCATCACATGACCATGATGGTGCAAGTTGACACACATCATGTGGAATGTCCGGATGCTGGCAAATAATGAAATAAGCCCGTGTTTGTCAGATCCTCGTCCCATTTTAGATTACTTGCAGCATATTAATAGTGTTTGACATGTCGCAATACCAGCAGAAGGATTGAATTAGCTGACACTCCGCCAACACTGAGGTATTGTATATCTATTATGAATAGTGAATATTTTACCCGGGAGTTTACTATATATAGATTAGAAGACTATCTGATCAAATAGACCGGCCGGCTTACCATATCGGAACATACGTGACCTAATTTTGAATTGTAGTAAACAAGTAGTCCCCGGCATTAGCATATTAAAAGTATTGACTTACAGTTCATGGCCATCCATAACCAATCGCATTGCGTCTTTCATTCCTGACCTGAATATTATCCAATAAACGCACGCGTTACAAACCTATCAAACGGAACCTCGATCTACGAAAATAAATAAATATTTCCACCATTCTGCGGGGGTTAGAACGGAGGTGCGACTGAACAGTGCAGTTTTGGATGTGATTTTCGAAGTGACAACTGATACCAAGTGTGCGAACAGTTACAGGTATACTTATTTCATCATGCCGCATCAAAAGCATGTGAAAATTAATCGTCACAATCGCGATACCGGGCATAGAGCGGACGCGAATAACAACAATCCGGCTCAGCCTGCGCCGCCCAACAACACGGCGGGCCGGGTTCAGGTTCAGCCGGCCGGTGTGGCGGCAGCTCCGCGCGGTGCGCCCAGACTCGTCAAGTGTTGCGTGCCCGGGGTCTGTCTCTACGGCGAGGAACTCATCGACCCGGAAAACCTGCAGAAAGCTGTACGCGTGTACTGCAACAGTGAAACGTGCACCCTCGGAACTTGGATGCATAAATTATGTTTTGATGAATGGGAGGTGTCCGTGCTGGCGTACCTACGCTCATGTGGTCGCGCCAGAAGCTGGAGTGAGAAACAACGCCTGCAGAATCTGTGGACGAAGAAAGGCTACGACCTCGCTTTCAAGGCATGTGACTGCAACTGTGGACGGGGACATATACGAAAGGATCTTGATTACATTCCCCCACTCGACAATGCACCTAGGAAGCTGAACAAGAAGAAAAAGCAAAGCACAAAGCCTGATCTAAATACAGCAAACAATAATGTAAACCCAATCAACGGGCGTGAACGACGTTCATCTGGCAACGGAAATACGACTGCCAATGGCAACCACTTTGTACAAACCAATGCGTATGTTGTGAAGCACGACACAAATGGAAATGTCAATGGTAAGATGGACAATGCAAACTCTGTGCAGCGCAAATCCACTCCGAGTATCAGTATTATAAACAATAACCAAGTGGACCTGCTAACACGTGTGCGAGCGAACAGCGTCAGCAGCACCGGGAGCAGCCAGTCCAACTCTCCGTCGTCTCCAGCGTCGGAGTCCGGCTCGCCAGATGCTCTAACCATATGTGACGTCAATCTACTTCGCCTAAGTGCTCGTCCCAAGTTCGACTTCTCCGATCAGGCACCAGCCACCACAACCAGTGCCTCTATATTCAGGAAACGACACGATCTGTCCGCCTTCAACTTCCTTCCAAAGCACAAGCAGAATCCGTACCACATAAAGATGGAGGACGACGATATACCAGAGAACGACGACGTGCGCACATTTGTCCTGAACCACCTCAGTAACTACAAGACCACGACGCTGAACTGTGTTCTCTGCAAGAACGAGCTGTCTATATTTGACAGTTACCCACTGATCGATGGCACGCTGTTCCTGTCCCCGCAGGCATACGAGGACCAGGTACTCCAGGTGATCTCCGAGGGCCGTCTGCAGTTCATCAACGCCGTCTGTGTCAGCTGCCTCGAGGGCCACAATGATATACGCTGTGTCGCCTGCAAGCGCAAATGGAATGGAAGCTCTCTACTCCTGGGATCCATGTATTCCTACGATATATTCGCAGCCATGCCATGCTGTCAGAAGAGGCTCACTTGCAAGCACTGTCGCCGTGCGGTGGTTGATGTCACCAATGGTCTACAATACTTCAGCGAGTACAGCCATATGATACCATGCCCGTACTGCAAGGCGTATGATTACCATTTCATCCGGCCGCTGCCCGAGACGTTCACCGTTAAGCTGTCGGGCAGTATATGGAATTAACACTTAGGTCTAGGTAGCCGTCTGAGCAGCCATTGTAACCTCCTGCACAACCTCTGGTTTGGCATATGGCAATGCATCGCCATGAAGCTGTCTTATCGTACTTGTACTTTTATATATCGGTGTATTATTGTCATAGCTAGTCAGCATAAACGCTTCCGTGATATCTGCTGTATATTCCACGAAACTGCTTTCATGTACGTGTAAATCTTACCTCATTTGATAATAATGTTTTGACATATATTCATTGTATGCTGGATTATTGTGTAATTTACTCTGAATGCTGACATGGAACTGAACAGGATCGTGTGACCATTTCCCTTCATTCAATGTGAATCCCATTTCTCTGTTGTAAGGAAATAGCATGGCCTTTAAACCCCTAGAGCGCAGGAAACAAAACTTCTGCTGTTGTTTAATAGTCTGTCTTTAATCTCAATAAAAACGGAAATTATTCTAGAGTGCTGTCAAACCATTTTGTTTGTGAGAAAAATTGAAAATAAAACTGAAACAGCAGACGACAAAATTTATTTCAGCACTGTAAGGGTTAAAGCCATGTTATGTCCATTTGCTACCATTTGGTGGATATGGTTCCCAGACTGGAGCCTAAATGGTGACGATGGTGATGTAGATAATGGTTCCCATTGACTGGTGCTTAAACAGTGACGATGGTGATGTAGATGATGGTTCCCATTGACTGGTGCCTAAACAGTGACGATGGTGATGTTGATAATGCAAACTCATAGGCAGAGGAACTGGCTTGGTTTTACCAAGATTTATTCTGTGTTGCTTGGAGGACATGGGTGATGTTGAAATACAGGGGCCGTACACTGACAACAGGTATATTACCAGAGCTCCAGATAAGCTGCGTATTTGCGTAAATACCCAATTAAAATTGCCAAAAACCCAATTGAAATCAGAAGTAGCGAGTATCAAAAAGCAATTACAATTTTGTGGTTCATTTATCATGCTGCGGAAACCAATAAACAGACCACAAATATAGCAGTTTTCTTATTTTCCATGAAAACACATCTTGGTATTTCATTAGAATTGTTTCCAAGGAGACAATTCTAATGAAATGCCAAGACATGTTTTCATTTCGAAGCAAACTATTCAATAATTGCTGTCTGTTGATGTGTAAACAGTAGTGTGATTTCGAAATACCCAATTGCTTCAGAAATGATGGAGTGAAAATACTCAATTACTAATTCCTTATCTGGAGCCCTGTATTACAACATTCGCAAGCCGAGTTCCCAGTCCAGGATTTATATAACGACAAACCAGAACATTCTGGCTCTCTGACATCGACTTGCTGTCGGGTAAGTCATGTGAGACAGCCAGAAAATTTGGGATGGTACGCGGCTTTGAGGTGATCTTTACTGGCTTGCAAGTGTTGTTGCATTTCTTTTGTCCGTTGGTGGCCCCGTTTTTGTTCTGTATATTATGTGACTTGCTGCCATTGCTCAGGGTTATAGATCCACTATATACATGTAAGTGCCATACATTGTACAGTGACACCTGTTCCATGGGGACCGAAGGCGAGGATTCAGGATTCCAATTTTTAGCCAGGTTTTTTGAAAAAAAATCCAGGCTATTGGATTGGCGAAAGCTGGGCGGGCGGCGGGCGGCGGGCGGCGTCCACAATGCAATGTTAAGTTTTCGTGTTTGAGTCCATTTCTTTGTTACTGTACCACCTAGGACCGCCAAATTTTCACAGCTTCATAATGAAGGGGTGCCCACCACATATCACTATCCAACATGTTACTTTTTTTTTAACTTCACCCATTTTTTCCGCGCAGTCGACGTAGCCATTTTCAATGTTAAGTTTTCGCGTTTTCAATGTTAAGTTTTCGTGTTTAAGTCCATTTCTTTGGTACTGTACCACCTAGGACCACCAAACTTTCACAGCTTCATAATCAAGGGGTGCCCACCACATACAACTATCCAACATGTGACCATTTTTTTACCTTCACCTATTATTTCTACGTAATTGACTGCCATTTTCAACGTTAACTTTTTAACGTACGTCTGGTTAAATTTTTTGGTTAAAACTTTTTTGTTATACTATATCTCTGCAACTGCTTCGCCTATTACCTTGAAACTTCACATGGGTGTTTATCATCGTCCATATTTTCATTCTAACCCCCAACCGTGCGGCCCCTGTGCGCAATGTCAAGGTCAAATTACTTTGAATTTATTTGTTAAAGTTTTTTCGTGTACTATATCTCGGCAACTGCTTCACCCATTACCTTGATACTTCACATGGGTGTTTATCATCATTGTCGCACCCGCTTGCGGAAAGCGCGATATCGTCGGCATTTTGGCGTCCGTACGTCCGTGTGTCCGGTTAAAGTTTTTTCGTTAAAGTTTTTCCATCTACTATATCTATTTTTTTAGTGTCCATGCCTCGCCACAAGGCACGACATGCAGGCCACGGCCATCTAGTCTACAAAAAGTGGGTATAATTATGTTATCCAAGTGTCCATGCTTGGAAAAAACCTGGCCTTCGTGGCTTTGCCTCGTTTCTTGTTTTATATATACCAGTACATCGCATTCCGTGCGTTATATTTTAGAGCATATTTTAGGGGAAAAAATAATATGTAGATGTTGCAATTTGGCGAATATATTTAGTAAAAAAAATAAGAGAAAAAATTGCCCCACTCTTGAATCCGCCCTTGAAGTCTGCCCCGATATGGAAGGTGTTCATTGTAATTTGTCCATGTTAAATGGCGGGAACTGAATATTGTCATCTGCTGTTGTTATACCATCAGAGACAATTCTCATGTGTAGTCAAAACATGGTTTGGTTTATCAAGAAAAAATATAAAAATGAACAGCAGGCAACAAAATTTAGTTGCGCAATGTAAGGGTTAAACAAGATTTTTGTTAAGATTGAGAATATGAAGTGCTTTTTTTGTGTGAATCGCCATGACAAAAATGGCATAATTGAATTCTTGATGAGTGTAGCTCCTGATCCTCTGGGGAACTTCTACAATCAGATACATGTTCATGGGAATTACCAGCATTTTTGAAAAGGGGGTTCGACTTTCAGCTGTCAAGCAACCGAAAGCTGTAATTTGAATAATAAATGTCTGCTCATTCATTCACTTAAAATCAGTGAATGATTTATATAAAAAATATCCTTCTGGTTCCAAAAAAGATTAGGTCCCTTTCCCATTATGGGAGAGCCTTATAGATTAAGGGACATTGTAATTTTGAAGCGAGAAAATGTTCCCTGTGTGCACGTTTTGCAGAACACTGTACATGTACATAGAATTTCATTACAGGCAAAAGAAGCAGTTCTTTAATCACTAGTGCTGCACTCTGTGTCTTCGTAAAATGTTTAATGTCAATATAGGCACCCGATTCAAATTCAGTAGCCCCGGCCTTAAATGACCTTAGGCTGTTTAACACCAATAATTCCAGCACAAAAATATTTACACAATTCCCTATGATTGGCCCGTAGCAAGTCTCTGTCCAAAATTTATATCCCAGTAAACTCCCACGCCGGACTACTTTCCGTAACCGTGAGGCGCAGTTAAAATAATTCTTAAGAAAACGGAAAATAAACACATTTTCTTGATGAATTTATTTCAAATGCTGGAATTATAAGGAATGAATGGCCTTTTTGTTGAATTTATCGGGGATATAAACTTGGAAAAGTCTCAGGAATACTGGACGAGGCTTTCCGGAAGGCCTTCGTCCAGTATTCCCGCGACTTTTCCAAGTTTATACCCCGATAAATTCCACAAAAAGGCCATTAATTCCTATAATGAACAAACACATTCAGTTACATGCAGAAGGTATTGCATAAACACCTTTTCATCTAGTAACTGACGCAAAAGAAATTGCGCCGGTTACTAGACGAAAAATGTGTTTTTGCGATAGTGGCATCTATTCAGAAAAACCAGTGCATTTTTCAACTTGAAACATTTTATGCTGGTGCAGAGTGCACCCAGATCAGACTGGAGAGAATCCACATTTTATCAAGATCACATATATAGATTACAAGGTGTATGATCACGTTGTACTAACAACAACAACAAGTACTGAAACTTCCAGAACCCATCTGATTCAAAGTACGTATTCTTTTATATTGTGCTTATTACGTAACAGATTTTGATGAAATATGGCGCATCAAATGCGTCTTGTTAAGCTGCATTTGGTGGTATCTGTATTTTCGTCCAAACTTCTGTCGTTTTTGCGAAGAATCGATTTCCGTGTCGGTAGACACGGAAATCGATTCTTCGCAAAAACGATATAAATCTGTGCCGAACGCCCTGGACCACCAAATACAGCTCATGAAGATGCGTTTGCTGCGCCATATTTCATCAAAATCCGTTGCATATTAAGGAAAATATCAAATAATACTTACTTTGGAGTGAGCGACGTTGTTGTTGTTGTATACTAACCACGTGATCGTGCACCTTTGATTAGATTTATGGTGGAATGTTTTTATAGTCGCATATCATGGTCTTCTCTGATCACATATTTTAGTAAACATGTATTGTTTTTGACATATACAGTCCTTATATACAGCCCTTATAAAACCTATTATTAATATTGCCAAGCTACTGTAATCTAGATTCCCCTGAGTTACATAACCCCATAATCTGGGATTTAATTTGTCAACATCAATGCCTATTTGCAATTTAATGTCAATTAAATTATCTGCCTCCTGTACTAGATTGAGTTGTTCTGGTGCAACAGTCATTGTCTTCCTTGGGTCGTCATCTGGACGTAGATGTGGTTTATAGAGATGAGTTATGCCTAGTTTAAGCCCAGGGGACATTTTCCCACATTAACCCTTTCAACACCACAGGCGTGTATAGTGGTATTGGCAAACAGTGTATATCCAGATGAGTCGTCTCATCAGGATCTACACTTTTTGCAAGTAATTTTCATATTCATATTTTTGAGAACAAAAATACACCCTTTTCATAAATGAACTGGTCTGAAAATCATTTTATGACCATTGGACTGGTTGCAAAATTAACATATCAAATTCCATTCCAGTGGTGAATGGGTTAAACAACATTATATCCCTTACAATACATGTACATTGTATTAGTATCTCCCATTGACTTATAATGGGGAACTAAAGGGGACCAACATCTGAAATTGTCCCCTTGAGTCTGAGACCTAGAACACAACAACGATATAGGTACCAGGGCTCCAGATAAGGAATTAGTTATTGAGTATTGTCACTCCATCATTTCTGAAACCATTTGGTATTTCAAAATTTTAATTGGGTAAAATAAAGTCACACTGCTGTTTACACAGCAGACAGCAATTATTGAATAGTTTGGTTCTAAATGAAAACACATCTTGGTATTTCATTAGAATTGTCTCCAAGGAGACAATTCTAATGAAATACCAAGATGTGTTTTCATGGAAAATAAGAGAATATGCTATATTTGTGGTCAGTTTATTGTTTTCTGCAGCATGATAAAATACCACAAATTTTTCATTGCTTTTTGATACTCACTACTTCTGATTTCAATTGAGGTTTTATTTGGCAATTTTAATTGGGTATTTACACAAATACGCAGCTTATCTGGAGCTCTGAGTACCCATCCAGATTTGGCCGACAATTTATGGGCCAGGCTCTGGAATTGCCTCCATTATCATATCGCCATTATTCATGATATTCATTTTGAAAATAATTAATGTTTTCCGCAAATGACCTCAGAAGTTAAGATAAGTTTCATAAAATTTACGTAAACCCCTGACATCATTTAAGGACAATGTTGCATTTTTGTTTCGAAATCAGTATCTGTGAAATATGTTGCAATAACAGGGTCTGAAAATAGCACTGGTCCGAGGTCCTGGACCTGCAAAAAGTCCACCGGACCAGTGATACAATTGAAATTGCGATGATCATTAGTGGCGATGCTAAATCCGTTCTGATTATTGTCTTATAAGATAATTTTTGGTGACATATTCAATATTTACACATGGTGTGACGAGTCATTAAGTATGCTGCTATTTTCAGGCCCTGAATAATGTACGTAATGCTGTAGCCTCGCTCATATGTGGCTGTCACTGAGAATTGGGTTTTTGGATTTTTGCGACCAATGTAGATCCAGATCAGCCTGTGCATGCGCACGGTCTGATCAGGATCTGCACTGTTAGCCATTCCATCAGTAAAATACTTGTCATGCTTCTAACAAGCAATATAGATCATTATCAGGCGACATGAGTGTGCTATTTGATCAGGAGCTACACTGGTCACAAATCCCATAAGCCCCATTTCTCCCAGTCACGATCACATGTGACTCATGATGGTTTGGTGGGGCATGGTGACACATGTAGTCGCAGGATCAATACAGCCTGCCATGCCAGCCTGCATGCCCTGCCGAGGTCCTGGTATACATACAGGCAGACAAAACATACCTTATGACACGGTCAACAAACATACTCACATATAGCCATGGTAGATGTAGAAGCTGCTTATAATGCATATTCACATTATCTCGATAGAATCTAAGTGTTTTGCTGATGGCTGTAAGGTTGCTGGTACTTCAGCGACAATGTTGGCTTATTGGTAACAAACGCGGCCAATTTGGCTGTGAAAATTGCTTCGGTGTTGCTATTTTTGGAAACAGTTCTATAATTTCGCAGCTAATGTCAGTCTGTATGCGCGGTGCCAATTTGGTTTAAAAAGCAGGATGTATTACAGCATAGGTCAGTCGGTAGCCAGTATACCGATTTTTGAAATTGTGGTAACTAATTTCCAAAAAATTGATCCACCCTCCGGGAATTAAATAGCAAACAATGTACTGCAAAGTTATATATATGCATGCTGATCTAGAGCTATGCTAGAACTATGGTGTCCATTTTGCGCTCTCCGGCGGCACAAGTAACCATGGATATTGTGTGGTAAATTTATCTGTTTATGTTCATTCTCGAGTGGGCAAATTACATTGTTGGTACATTTGGACTGCTGGCTGACAAAAGGGACTTTATAACATTTGTGACCAGTGTAGATCCTGATCTTCATATGTGCTCATACAATCACGTATTGATCATAATTGCTGTTCAGACGTATAAACCATGTCCGATTGTCACACAGGCGATTAGAGATGGTTGGTCGGGAGCACGCAACGGGTAATTCAGCGATCGGGGTTCATTGGAATTCTGACTGAAGACCTGGCCCTGATATACGTCTTTGAAATTTTGTATTTGACAGTTGAATCTGGTTATATCCCTTATATGAGTATTACGATTATTCGTAATCCTATTTTAGGGGAAGGGGCCAAGTAACTGGTCTTACATGGCCTTAGCTGTTGATAGGCCGTTAATCACCAATAAACAAACACAAAGGCGACCAGCGTAGGCCCAGACTAGACTGCGCGGATGCGCAGGCTGGTCTGGGCCTACGCTGGTCGCAAACGCCGTATGATACCTTTTCTCATCTGAGGGTTCATTTATATATGTTTCCACTCACTGCAACCTTTGATGATGTTGGATGCATTTTTAGTTTCCTCATGTGTTTAAATGTACGTTGTCCGTCACAACAAGTGCTTTATTTATATCGGCTTATGAAACCAGTGAAAATACTGTACACATGCATTCTCACATGTACATTTACTTGGGCTATTTTGGTTGCCAGCTCAAAAATGCCTATCGCATAATCCATGGGAAAGGGGGGCTTGTTGAGTTTGTGACCAGTGTAGACGCAGGAGAGCCTGCCCATCTGAGCAGTCGTGGCAGGTGGGAGCATGTGATGGGTAATTTAACGATCGGGGTTCATCCTTACTGGAATTCCCGACTGGAGACCAGGGGCCCGTTTCACTAAACTTATGATGCTGGTGTGGCGAGGGCCTGGCACCAGATCAGGTTGTTCTAATTTCAGGACTGAATATATATTTTGATTGTAAATATTGAGTTCTGAAGTTGGGATTTACCCCCCTCGGACAGGTGGATACGGGACACGACCCCGTTGACCCGTCTGCGTGTAGACTCCCTGAGGCTTGTACCTCTATGTCAGAAAAGCGGACGTTAAACCCTATTCACTCACTCACTCACTCGTACGACTAAAATGTTCGTAAGTGCACATTTAGGATCGTCTGGAAATCTCGATTGATGGATTTACATTTATTGAGCATAGGCTGCATGTGCAGCCTATGCTCAATAAATGTAAATCCAATAATGTGCAAGAAAACATTGTTAATATGAAATTTACAGACTATCATAATTTTGCACTTACGAACATTTTAGTCATACGTTGTTTAGTGAAACGGGCCCCTGGTTTGGCCATTCACATGTATGTGAAAGTTGAATCTCCATGGTTATATCCCTTCTGGGAGTATTACAATTATTCTTAATCCCATTCTCCCATGTACATTTACTTGGGTTATTTTGGTCGCCAGCTCACAAAAATGCCTATCACATAATCTATGGGAAAGGGGGGCATATTGAATTTGTGACCAGTTTAGACGCAGGACAGCCTGCCCATCTGATTAGGGCCTGCATGTTCAATTTTCCTGGTTTTGTAGAGAATTAATGAAAATATAGTTGTACTAATGTATTTAATACTGCTTATCTGGACAGTTAACTGTGCCTGGTAAAACTACTTGGAAAGTTGGCCGGAATCCACAGTTTCATATATAGTCTACCGTATTTATTCTAATAAACGCCCCGGGGTTATGCAATTTGTGGGGACCAAAGTGTGGAAAATAGGATCAAGATATGTTATTTTCACATACAAAAGTCATTTAAAACAATGTTATAAATGGCTTTTATATGTGATAACATATTTAGAATGCAAATATGGGAGAGGGGCTACTATTAGAGAGGGGGCTATTATTAGAATAAATACGGTATATACCATGTTATCGCTCGGTTTGGTTCTTTCCTGACCAGCGTAGAACCTGCTCAGTTGATTTGCCGTCTGGTTATGAACTGCACAATTTGTGGATATTTTGTAGGTTTTTTATAAAAAAAATCCCCAATCAGTACAGGTGAAATATGGGATTTGACCCGATTAACCCGGTCTACAATGACCGCACCTGTTGACAGGCTGTTACACACCATTACAATAAATAGATAAATTTCTCCATTTCGGATTTTTGAAATTTAAAATGGAATATTTAATTCACGTTGGTCACATGTGAAATGGTTGATGTATCCCTCCCCGAGTCATGATCAGTTGCATGTTTCATTCGGTAGATGAGGTAAGCCATGTGATTTTGTACCTAAGATGTGCGATATAAGAATTGTTTGACAAAATTTATATTTTCCGTAAATGATGTCGAAAGTTGACAAATTGTTCGGACCTGATGTGGAATAGAACTCCGCGTTTGCTATGAATATGTCGTCAACTTTCGACATCATTTACCGATAACATCACAGGTTGTGTAAATATTTTCCATGAAAAAATCGCAAATCTTCTTAGGTACAAAATCACATGGCGCGTCTCAATTATAAGATCAACACAAGTGTTTGTACATTACGTGTAATAGGGAGACCTGCAATGTTTACATGACAACCTCTAGATCCGTGCAAAAAGGTGAAACATATTGTTATCGGCCAGTGAGTGATAGCTCTATTTGTCCTTGAACTAATTTGTGGCTGTGTCTGGAGAAATGGGGCTTTGTCATTTTGTCGCCAGTCTAGTTTCTGATCCGCTCATATATTTGTATAGCTCGATAAGAATCTATACCGTTTGGTGAAATCGGGATTTGTTTTTCTCTATTGCGAACAGTGCAGACCCGGATCAGACTGCGTGGATGCGCAGGCTGATCTGGGTCTACACTAGTTGCAAATGTCATAAGCTCCATATATCTGTCACAGTTAAGCTGCATATTGCTTTTACATTTAATCTCGCCTGGGCTGAGAACAGGCTGAGAATAGCCTTCACATACCTTTTGAAATAGTAGAATTGACCTGCTTTTTTTTGTTTGGCTCATTCGATGGGTTGATTTACACAAGTCTGTGTATCAGTATCTATTCTAATATAAACATTATATATTGTAATATAAACATTATATATTCTAATATAATATAAACATTATATATTCTAATATAAACACCTGTGTGCCTGTTTAACTTTCTGCAGTCGTTTATGAAATATTATTTTGATTTTGGAAATGACTACTTTGTGAAAATAACTTCTATTACTGAAAATATATGAATATGCCGGCATGCTGCTATTCAACAGTGGGCTATTATTAGAATAATTACAGAAACTGCAGTAATTACAGTAATTGGACTAATTAGGTTGCATGTCTGCACAGTGGCCCAGTCTGCAGACACTGTGCGATATCTGCTCGCAGTGCAGTTTTCTGTTGTACATTTTGCAGCAGGGTGATGTGGCAGTCTGCCAAGGTTGATGTAACTCGGAGTGTGCCGTTTGTCACGTAAACCCATGATTTATATTCTCAACTGTGTACTTCGCATAGACGTGGACTTAATCTGATAAAACGTTCTTGTTTCACTGCACACCAATGCAGATGATTATATTTGGCACTATTCGCTGAATGGTTGACTAACCTAAGGTCTTAAAAAATAGTTGTTTGGTTCTCAGACATGTTGAATTTTATTTGACTTTTTAACGTGTTGTTCGTAAAATATAACATAACTAATCTTAATAACAATAACGATTCTGCAATTTCATTGAGATATTTATATTGATTAGTTATTTGCTACGTCGGCAGCATCACGTCACATGGTAGATGAGAATGTTCTACATACTAGTGGTAAATAGAACTTACCCAATACCCAGGCAGGGGCACTCCACCCTCTACAATTTGCAGAGTTCAGATTTTAACCCTTTTTTACATGGAAAGATCTGATTATTTTTCTTATTTCTCACCTAAAGTGTACATGTATGTTGTTACCACTCAGTTGAACCGTCTCGTCGAGATGGTTCAACTGAGTGGTAACAACATACACTCATGATGAGAAATAAGAAAAAGTGCAGAAAAAAATATTGAGAATCCACTCCCCCTCTCGACCTAAATTCTGGATCGGTCCCTGTTCCCCGCAGTTTGTCTTCACACACCTCCATATCTGAGAACAAAACCTCTCGTCTATCGCGTAGACGCTGGTTGGACTATCATGATGCACAGGCTGGTCTGGGTATACACTGTTGGGAATGGCAGTCGGTTGTTATTTGTAAGATCGTCGTCGCCCAATTCTCTCTGGTAAAACTCACCTCACCTATACACTACAGGTATACTTCCTAGAGCTCCAGATAAGCTGTACCTCTCTGTGTATGCCTCTTCCATGTGTTCATTTGCTGTTTGTTTTCCTAATAATCATAATACATTAGGAGTGGTTTTGCAAAATTGCTTTGCATATTAATTGCAGAGGTAATTAAGCAGATAATTATGAAAAATCCGTGTTTACCTGTAACACTGGACCACATGTAATTATTCAAAACTTGTTCAAGGTGAACACTACTTGTTGATCTGTACTTGATATAATATGAATGGCAGCCAACTTTTTTATGGCTACACTGCTTGTGTAAGTGTTTTGCAAAATTGTAGCTGCATTTTGCAGGAAAAAGTTATTTGATATGTTGACCTTATGACTGGATGGCAACCATCTGGCTAACACAAATGTATGAGGCACTGTGCCTGGGCTATTTAATTTGTATGTTTTTTTCTCTCACTTTCTAAATGGCAAATGACCTATATCAACTAAACACACTCTTTTGTTTGATACAATTATAAGGATTTTGTCCACTATAAGACCAGCATACACTATGACACAGGGGAGACAATCTGATAATGCATTTCTGCTATTGCTGCACCGGGAAGCACAGTTTGTGAAACATCACTTTTTAGTAATTTCTAATAACCTCCAAGGGGAAGCACATTTAACACACATTATTTTAAGGTCACTTGTTTTAGTTGTGAAATGATACTACTATGCCACACCCCAATTTTTGTCCGGCAATGAAGAGATGCGATTGAGTTTCTCCACTTAATGTGCATATCTGAGACGATGGACCACATTGAGCCTTTAAACTCTGGTTGGGGGTGGGGGCATCTATATGTACTGTATATGTGAAGAATTGTGAAACATGAACATTTTGACCAATGGTATGAAGGGGTTCAAGGTCAAGGTGCTGATTGTTTGTTTACCTTTATCAACACTTCAGATACGTGCCATATAGAGGTTCTTACATGAGCGGTGATTTAATATGAGATTTATCAAACATGTTTACTAATTTCATAAGAAACGAGGCTATGCCTCGTTTCTTATGAAATCAGTCAACAAGTTTAATAAATATCATAGTAAATCAACACAAATGTTAGATTCCATTTATTGCATAAGTACATCATCATAATTTGAAGCTGCCAGATTACCTAACATGTTTTCTGCAGCAGGCTCATTTGCATATTTATTACACTAGTGTATTATGATGTTTATTACTCTGTGTTATTAAACTGTGAAAGCCCATGTTATGCAATAAATATATGTAACTAACCATGACAAAAATGGGACCAGCGTAACTCCTGATCAGACTGCACATTTGAGCTGATCAGGTGTTACACTGTTCAGTTTTGAATTGGGGAAACTGGAGTTGTGATCGGCAGACATTTCAAATACTAAGCCCATTTTGCCTTGACAGTCGCATAATTATTTAGTAAAGACCATGTCCATTATCGCCTGTGTATTGTACTGTTATATTCGAGGCCATGGTATCTGCACCAAGGTTAAACTGCCAGTTAACTGTGACACGCATTGTTTCTTACTGTTTTATGTTAGATCATGTTTCCGCCTCGTATCATGTTTGGCAACATTGCGGCATAGTTTTTGTTTACAAGTCCAACAGCAGGGCAGTCGGTGCTCCGTTGGTTAGTCCGTCGGCCGACGCAACCACTGTTGTGAACAATGTATGACCAGTAGCCGATTTCACCAAAATTGCTAAACATACTTGTACATGTACTATGACAGTGTAATCATTTATTTTTCCCGAAATACATTATTTCATATAGAACTAACGACTGCAATATTTTATGATTAAAATCATACAGAATTATTATGCTGAATTTATTACATTATCACAGCCAAAATGGCTGTGATAATGTAATAAATTCAGTTTTATAAAAATTAATAAATTTGTCCTTAAATTGAAAATTTCTCCCTCAAAGTGTACTTTTGGGGAAATAGGCTACAGAAACAGTCTACGTATGTGCAGTCTGACCAGGACACACATTGTTCACAATTATTAAATGCAACTGAAAATCCTCTTGCAACATAATTTGCCATATCTGACAAAATTTACTTTGCAATATTTGTGACCAGCATAGACCCTGGTCAGCTTGTGTATCACATCAGTCTGATCAGTGCATATGACGTTAAATTGACAGGCTATTCCATTATTCAGTAAAGGGATAATTATTTATAGAATAAAATAAAATGTTGACAAATGGTGTAGATCCAGATGAGACGGCTCGTAACGAGCCGTCTCATCTGGATCTACACCATTTTCAAACTTTTGCATAGAGGGCTGTATAGTGGTGAAAGGTACTTCATGTCTTCTATCGAGGATGGTTTCCTAAATGTAATATTTCCTATGTATTGGCCAGTACTGCGTTTGCCAGATACCTGGGGCCCATTTCACTAAACTTCGTACGACTAAAATGTTCGTAAGTGCAAAATTACGATAGTTTGTAAATATCACATTAAAAATGTTTTCTTGTAAACAATTATTGGATTTACATGTATTGAGCATAGGCTGCATATGCAGCCTATGCTCAATAAATGTAAATCCATCAATTGAAATATCCAGACGATTCTAAATTTGCACTTACGAACATTTTAGTCGTACACAGTTTAGTGAAACGGGCCCCTGGACAGACACGCCCATGTTGGATATGACCCGGCTCTGGAATTGCCTCCTTGTTGTATTGCCGTATTTCAAATACAAAAATTAGTCACATTTTCCAAATGATAAATTGCCGAAAGTATTTTTCCAGCTTTTGTTCTCATTTACGGAAAATTGTGCAATTGTTTGAAATCAATATTGGTGAAAAACGGTGATGTGATTAGCGAGGTACATGTCATGCCAGAGCCACGTTCATATGTGGCTGTGACTGGAGAAATGGGGCTAATGGCTTTTGTTGCCAGTCTAGATCTTGAGCCGTTCTGATTTTGATTTTCCCCCTAATGGAGCAGGTTAAATACGGGATCAAACCTGTTGGCTCAGCTTTAAATGACCTCAGCTGTTGATAGGCAATCATTTAGATCTTGAGCTGAAAGTTCACTCCTGTGGTCTGATGTGTGTCTGCGCTGTTCGTGGAACAAATTGCAAGCATCAGGCATGTTAAATGGCGAACAGTGGAGACCCTGATCAGACTGCGTGGATACGCAGGCTGATCTGGGTATACACTGATCGCAACAGCCATAATCCCAATTTCTCCACTCATAGCCATATATTATATGAATGATTGAGAGTTTTGTTGGTCCTAGACATATGCTAGAGTATAGGATGGCGAGAAAACCGGTAGCCTATTTCACCAACATTGCAAAGTATACTTTACTAGCAAAGTATAGTTTGAGGGAGTACTCATTTATTTTTCCCGAAATGCATTATATCATATAGAACTAACGACTGCATATATTTGATGATTAAAAGTATGCAGAGTTATTATACTGAATTTATTACATTATCACAGCCAAAATGGCTGTGATAATGTAATAAATTCAGTGTAATAACAAATAATAAATTTATCCTAAAATTGAAAATTTCTCCTTCAAAGTATACCTTGCTAGATAAGTATACTTTGCAATGTTGATGAAATGGGCTACATAAACCTCGAGTAATAATCAGGGTTACCTGTATACTGTGACCAGTAGCAGTCCAGTAGCAGTCTGTATCTTGTATTATCTCCATGGAACATATATGACCTGCCATGACAAAATGGGGCTTATTGAGTTACGTAGATCCGTGTAGTACAGAGCCTGATCACTTGACATATTCGTGCAGTCTTCCGAGTCATCAAGAGAGCTTCTCCATCTGAACCCTTAGAAAGCACGAACTGAAAATTGTCATCAGCTGTTGTTTCATATTTTGTCCTTTCTATCAATAAAAACGTGTTTTGGCAGCATTTTAGAATGATTTCCATTGATGCGGCAATTGAAATGAATAAATAAACAGCAGACGAAATGATTTGGGTTAACATTTGTCATCAACTTAACACTTCCAACACTACAGCCCGTAAGTTTAATGTTTGTAAATGGTGTAGATCCACAACAAGACATCCCATCAGGATTGGCACTGTTTGGGGATATTTTTGTTCATATGTTTTACAAAATCACTATTTTATGATAGATCTAATAGGATTATTCTGAAAATTAGCACGGAAGAGTGCATGTAAGTTACTGAGGGTTGTAAGGTTTAATAAGCCTCTGTTTTTGTCACGTCAGTCCATATATGGTGGACAACCTTCCATGTTTGTGTACAGGACTAGTACAGTAGCAGTAGAGCGAGTTGGTGATTTAGTTTGGCTGGTCGTTGACAAACCCAACCTCCCAACCTCACGCCATCTGTATCTTGCACAGTGGAACCTCTATAAAATGGACACCCTGGGAGGTTTAGAGAGGATCCACTGTAGTTGGTATCGTACTCCGCAGTTGTCGCTGGTGCTGTACTCCGCGCCGGCGCAAAATGTTTCGCGTCGGTTTCCTGATGAAATTCCACTGATTTATCGCATAAACACATTTTCCATCTAGTAACCGGCGCAAATTTCTTGCGCCGGTTACTAGATGAAAATGTGTTTATGCAGTGTCTTCTGCATATAGCTGAATGGGAATTTGTCACAAATCCGGCGCCTATTTCGACGTGAAACATTTATGCCGGTGCGGGGTACAACATCAGCGTTTACATTTGCAGTCAACCACTCGGGCTGCAAGAGTAGATACCCATGCATGACTGTGACTGGAGAAATGGGGCTTATGGAATTTGTAGCGGCACCGGAAGCATCATAAGATTGGTCCGGCGAATCTACCGGGTGCCCTCGCTACCCACCTAAAGTGTATGTTGTTACCACTCAGTTGAACCGTCTCGCCGAGACGGTTCAACTGAGTGGTAACAACATACACTTTTATGAGAAATGAGAAACATTGCAGAAAAAATATTAACATTCCTGACATTGTTATTTGTATAAAAGAATTCCGAATATTTCAATAAAAATGTAGTTTTGTCACAAGTATTGGTCCGGCAGTTGCCGGATCTGCGGACTCCCCTGATTTGTGACGAGTGTAGCTCCTGATCAGACTCGTGTAGCCTGATAACTATGTATACTGCATGCCAGAAGCAAGACTGGTGTTTCATTGATGGAATGACGAACAATGCATATCCAGACCCGACTGCAGATACACGGGCTGATCTAGATTTACACTGGTCGCAAAACCCATAATCCCCATTTATCCAGTCACAGTCACAATTATGGTATTGTAGGTTTTGTCAGTGATGTGCCTAATATTTTGTTGTTCAACTGTTATCCTGTGTTAGTGCAGGATCTGCACATTGCTAGATAGGCCCACGGGTGGAAGACTTGGACTTGGCCCATTAGAAAAAGTTACCCCACCCACCCATTTTGGTTTACATATATAGAGCCTATTGTATATAATGTACGGAAATGGGTGGGGTAATGTTTTTCAAATGGACAATTTACGGGTCCGAGGTCCGAGTTTTCCACCTAGACGGGAGCCATAGACTGACTTGTATTATACAGTAACGTACCAAATTTCCTATGCTGGAATGAAAGGTGGCAGTAGTGTCTGTTCATAAGCTCTATAGCATGGCAGCATTGGTGTTTTGTACATTTTGCATCATCTTTTACGATTACATGATTGTATTATTACTTTGTTTTTGTATTGTATTGATGTTGTGTTTCATATTATAGTTGTGCTGTACAGTGCTAGATTTAGTAGTTGGCTGCAACACGCCTGGCTCAGGCTCGGCCAGTTGAATGACTGGAGATCATGGCTCTTTATGCAGTCGTGCAGTGCAAGGCAGATGCGACTACATGTGAAGTAGTTTTTGTAACCTGTGTAGCCATGGCCCGCTCTGTGTAACCTGATACTGGAAACTCACATATTTAGAATCAGGGACATATCTAGTACACATTAACTCTTTTCATGCTGAGGATATGCCATTATGTTTGCGGAAAATTATAAGTATTTTCCTTCGCTCTGAAGTATATGACGTGACCACCATTTGAACCATCTCGTCGAGATGGTTCAAATGAGTGGTCGCAACATATACTTTCATTGAGAAATAACAAAAATAAAAATAAAATATTTAAAAAAATCTTACCCGTAAAATTGTATTCTGCATGTGGTTAATAACAGCTACAAACTTCAGGTGTATACTATAGCTGCATGCTTGAAACCTACATTGATCGAAACATTAGGACGTCACGTCATTACGTCACATTATTTCTCTGTAGTGTATGCACCTCCCTTATCTTATCATGATTTTTGTATTAAATGATGTAAACAAAAATTGACAAAATATCCGCTCATGCGGAATTCAATTGCGACTTAATGGGGCTTATGGCATTTGTGAGCTGTCTAGCTAAAATGATCTGATAGTGAATGTGCAGTTTGATAAGGACATACAGTGACACATGTAGAAACATTGCTGGTTTTCACCACTGGCTGAATGACGAACAGTGCAGATCTTGATCAAACGCTGCAGATGCACATGCTGATCTAGGTCTGCACTAGCCACTCAGCCCATGAGCCCCAATCTGTCCGCTTTGCACCTCCGGTATGTTTTTATATTTGGCTCTTACCTGGGAGTGGAATTGGGTTATTGCCCATTATAAAAGTAGTAAGATTGTTACTGGTCCTACTGCTTTTGGAAGGGGGCCAAGTGATTCTGGTGTGGCGAGGACCTGGCATCAGATCAGGATTATTCTGATTTTAGGGCTGAATATATAGTTTGTTATTGTAAATTATTTAGTTCTGATTTTGGGATCCCCCCCCCCCCATTTTTACAGGTAATATATGGGATTTAGTACTAAACCCATTGACCTCGCCTTATATGACTATAGCTGTTGATAGGCTGTTAAACCACAAAAGGACAAACAAACAAAACCAATCTCTCCAGTCACAGTGCAATATATACTTCTGATGAAAGAAATATAAAAAATATTTAGAACTTCAATACCTGGCATTATCCTCGGAATGTAAGGATTAAGCTTTTTTCAATGTACTGGGTGCCTTAACCTTTTCAAAACTGGAGACCTTCCTAATGTTTGCAAACTGTGTAGATGATAACGAGCCATCTGAAGATCTGCACCATTTTTGGATATGTTTTTGTGTGCAAAATGACCATGTTTCTGCATAATGGAACAGTTTCAGACTTAACACGAAATAGTCTATGTCAGTTACTTAGGGGTGAAAGGTATGGTACACATATACACACTTATTCATCAATATATGATACATGTATTTCATTTAACCCTTACACCACTATCTTCATTTTTTGGCGGATGCTGTTTATTTTATATTTTCCATTTTTACTATCAAAAACATGCGTTGGCAGCACTGTAGAATAATTTAAAACATGCTCTGACAGCACTTTAGAATCATTTCCATTGGAAATGATTCTAAAGTGCTGTCAAACATATTTTTATTGAGAAATAAGGCAAGATGTAAAAGCAACAGCAGACGACAATTTTTGTGTGTAACGGTCTAAGGGTAAATGTTTTCTTTTTATTGTCACGAGAATTGCCAAATGAGAATTTGGAATCCATTTCTTTCATGAGCATAATGGCGATCAGTTGAACCAGAATGTCGTTGGTTACAGTTGTATATAGATAGATAGCCCACAGGCAACAGTTGTCAACATGGGCATTGCCTCCGAGAAATGGAGAACGCTTGTCAGGCGGCAAGTAGTTGCTGGGAAATGGCATATTTTTTGGAAGAATTATTATTGATGTATTTTAAATAAACATTACAGTTCAGCTGTGTTCTCTTTGTGTTGTCCCCAGAGCAAGATATTAATGTTTCCCATTTTCTCTTTTCCCCCATTTCTTTCTCCCATTTTTAGCTCACCTGAGTGAAGCTCATGTGAGCTATTTTTACCGCAATGTGTCCATCGTCCGTCGTGTCCGTCGTCGTCCGTGAACATTTTCAAACGTCTTCTCCTCGGTAACCATTGGGCCTATAGTCACCAAACTTCATGGGGATTACAAAATTGTTAAAATGACGTCATTACGTAATCCAAGATGGCCACCGTCTAAAAATAGCATAAATTCTTAAAAAATCTTCTCATGAACCGCTAACCGGATTTTGACGAAACTTGGTAGGAATGATCGATGTACAATGCTCTTTCAAAGTTGTTAAAATGGTGACTCCGGGGTCAAAAATGGGCGTGGTCCGTGGGGTCAAATTTTATTTTTGACCGAATATAGTCCTGTTGTATATCAATTCGAAGGTTTCAATGAGGCGATCACTCTTACATTTTTTGTCGAAATCGGATTGTTATGTCATCCAAGATGGCCGCCGAAATGTCAAAAGGTCTTTCTTTTATTAGAGATTTCAAAATTCTTCTTCACATGAACCGCTTGGCCCATGGTAGCCAAACTTAACAGTTATGGTCCATGGATGAAGCCTTCATATTTGTTAAAATGGAAGTCATCGCTAATCCAAGATGGCCGCCGTTTAAAAATAGCATACATTCTTAAAAAATATTCTTCTCGTGAAGGTATCAATGAGGCGATCACTCTGGTACATTTTTTGTTGAAATCGGATTGTAATGTCATCCAAGATGGCCGCCGAAATGTCAAAAGGTCGTTCTTTTATTAATTTATTAGAGATTTCAAAATTCTTCTTCACATGAACCGCTTGGCCCATGGTAACCAAACTTAAAAGGTATGGTCCATGGGTGAAACCTTTTCAGATTTGTTAAAATGGAGGTCATCGCTAATCGAAGATGGCCGCCGTCTAAAAATAACATAAATTCTTAAAAAATTCTCAATCTTCGATTTCGACGAAACTTGGTAGGAATGATTGATGTACAATGGCCCGTGGGGTCAAATTGGGGTCAAATTTTATTTTTGACCGAATATAGTCATGTTATATATCAATTCGAAGGTATCAATGAGGCGATCACTCTGGTACATTTTTTGTCGAAATCGGATTGTTATGTCATCCAAGATGGCCGCCGAAATGTCAAAAGGTCTTTCTTTTATTAGAGATTTCTAAATTCTTCTTCACATGAACCGCTTGGCCCATGGTAGCCAAACTTAAAAGTTACGGTCCATGGGTGAAGCTTTTTCAGATTTGTTAAAATGGAAGTCATCGCTAATCGAAGATGGCCGCCGTCTAAAAATAGCATAAATTCTTAAAAAATCTTCTTCTCATGAACCGCTGGCCGGATTTCGACGAAACTTGCTAGGAATGATCGATGTACAATGCTCTTTCAAATTTGTTAAAATGGAAAAGGTTGTTCTTTTATCGGAGATTTCAAAATTCTTCTTCATATGAACCGCTTGGCTCATGGTAGCCAAACTTAAAAGTTATGGTCCATGGGTGAAGCCTTTTCAGATTTGTTAAAATGACGTCATTACATAATCCAAGATGGCCGCCATCTAAAAATAGCATAAATTCTTAAAAAATCTTCATCTCATGAACCGACAACCAGATTTCAACGAAACTTGGTATGAATGATCGATGTACAATGCTCTATCAAAGTTGTTTAAATGGTGACCCCGGGGTCAAAAATGGGCGTGGCCCGTGGGGTCAAATTGGGGTCAAATTTTATTTTTGATCGAATATGGTCATGTCTATATCAAATCGAAGGTATTAAAGAGGCGATCGCTCTGGTACATTATTTGTCGAAATTGGATGGTCATGTCATCCAAGATGGCCGCCGAAAGGTCAAAAGGTTGTTCTTTTATTAGAAATTTCAAAATTCTTCTTCACACGAACCGCTTGATCCATGGTGGCAAAACTTCAGTTATGGTCCATGGGTGAAGCCTTTTCAAATTTGTTAAAATGGAAGTCGTCGCTAATCCAAGATGGCCGCCGTTTAAAAATAGCACAAATTCTTAAAAAATCTTCTCATGAACCACCAGCCGGATTTCGACGAAACTTGGTAGAAATGATCGACGTAGAATGCTCTTTCAAAGGTGTTAAAATGGTGATCTCGGGGTCAAAAATGGGCGTATTATATCGTACTATCGTCATCGTAGTATCGTACTATCGTCATCGTACTGTCGTGATCTCGTAGTATCGACTCGATAGCGATATTACGATGGCCTTAACGGAACACTGTTTATCGTAGTATCGTACTATCGTCATCGTGCTATCGTACTATCGTCATCGTAGTATCGTACTATCTATCTTATCGTCATCATAGTATCGTACTATCGTGATCGTAGTATCGTACTATCTTCATCGTGGTATCGCCTTCCGGATGGACACGCGCATGCGCATTATTTGTCTGCGAAGATGGCGGTAAGCCTTAATCAAGGTGGGGGATCACGTGGTTTCCGAACGGCGTGACGTCATGTTTTGTAGATGTGTTTACAATAGATTCTTTGTGAAATTATTGTAAAGAACTTTCAGAGCACCTATAAAACACATATGCCATCATATTTGGTGCGCTACATATCATCAAAATCCGTCCGTTTGTAAGGAAGATTTTAATGAAAATCGACTGTAAAAATGACGTCAAAGATTACGTCACGTCGGAAAATCGGGTTCTGAAACCACGTGATCACACACCTTGTTAATAGCACAAACAAGAATTTCGGCGAATATCTATCTTAAATACCTATTAAATGAAATTAAATCAATCTAATGATGAATATATTTATCAAGATACCGGCGAATTACCTCGTCATCCATTGTTTGGATGCGAATGCGCATGTCCATCCGGCAGGCGATACTACGATGACGATAGTACGATACTACTATGACGATAGTACGATACTACGATGACAATAGTACGATAGCACGATGACGATAGTACGATACTACGATAAACAGTGTTCCGTTAAGGCCATCGTCATATCGCTATTGGGTCGATACTACGAGATCACGACAGTACGATGACGATAGTACGATACTACGATGACGATAGTACGATATAATATTGTAGTATCGTCATCGTACTATCGTGCTATCGCGTTATCGTCATCGTGGTATCGTACTATCGCCATCGTGGCATCGTAGTATCGTCATCGTAGTATGGTACTATCGTACTATCTTCACCGTAGCATCGTTATATCGTCATCGTACTATCGTAGTATCGACAGCGATATTACGATGGCCTTAAAGGAACACCGTACAAACGTCCTGTGATTTTGTACCTTTGGACATCTGCTTAATTTCATGAAATGACGTTTGCACAATTTACAATATTTTCCGTAAATGGCGTCAACAACTTTCAGAGTATCGCATGTACTCTGAAAATTTGGTCAACTTTTGACTTTATGTATGAACAATATTGTAAATCTTGTCAACGACCTCCGGCGGCATCTGTTTGAACATAGCTACACACGCATATCATTGATTATTTCAACTCGAATTTGTCAAAGCACAAGTATGCTGAAGTAACATTCTGCAATTTACGAAATGTCGGAGATTAGCATTTTGTAATTTTATTTAGAAATATAACATTTAATTTCACATTTTTTCTGATTCTGGCTCTGCTGTCTGTTTGACCGTGAATTACAACCAACTTCCGCACAGATAGTCGTCGCCGACGATTCCAACCAACGTATAAATAATCCAAGTATAACTAGGCGAAGGAAAAATAACGATTAACGTATATATTAAACGACAAAAACAAAGAAATTATGCAACAAATACATGATGTCCGTAAATCCAAACGATATTATATAAGAAAGCTTCATCCACCAATCAGGTAAGCTGTTCTACTGCTACGTCATAGCGGTTATTTTACAACGCCACCTCGCGCCAGTAGGTCGCAGTAACAGGAGAGATAAGCGAAGACCAATTCATTGCATGGCTCTGTATCGGTGTCAGATAAGGTGCGATATGAGAAATCTCAATATCACGAACAATGCAAACGAACCAGAAATCGGTTATTAGGGTCGCCGTTGTTGTTTTTAGCGCGGTTTGAAGAAAATAAGTGAAAGTTTGTCAATGTGACCTTTAAACTGTGGCCTTATCTAAAACAAAGAAATTATGCAACAAATACATGATGTCCGTAAATCCAAACGATATTATATAAGAAAGCTTCATCCACCAATCAGGTAAGCTGTTCTACTGCTACGTCATAGCGGTTATTTTACAGCGCCACCTCGCGCCAGTAGGTCGCAGTAACAGGAGAGATAAGCGAGGACCAATTCATTGCATGGCTCTGTATCGGTGTCAGATAAGGTGCGATATGAGAAATCTCAATATCACGAACAATGCAAACGAACCAGAAATCGGTTATTAGGGTCGCCGTTGTTGTTTTTAGCGCGGTTTGAAGAAAATAAGTGAAAGTTTGTCAATGTGACCTTTAAACTGTGACCTTATCTAAAACAAAGAAATTATGCAACAAATACATGATGTCCGTAAATCCAAACGATATTATATAAGAAAGCTTCATCCACCAATCAGGTAAGCTGTTCTACTGCTACGTCATAGCGGTTATTTTACAGCGCCACCTCGCGCCAGTAGGTCGCAGTAACAGGAGAGATAAGCGAAGACCAATTCATTGCATGGCTCTGTATCGGTGTCAGATAAGTGCGATATGAGAAATCTCAATATCACGAACAATGCAAACGAACCAGAAATCGGTTATTAGGGTCGCCGTTGTTGTTTTTAGCGCGGTTTGAAGAAAATAAGTGAAAGTTTGTCAATGTGACCTTTAAACTGTGGCCTTATCTAAAACAAAGAAATTATGCAACAAATACATGATGTCCGTAAATCCAAACGATATTATATAAGAAAGCTTCATCACCAATCAGGTAAGCTGTTCTACTGCTACGTCATAGCGGTTATTTTACAGCGCCACCTCGCGCCAGTAGGTCGCAGTAACAGGAGAGATAAGCGAGGACCAATTCATTGCATGGCTCTGTATCGGTGTCAGATAAGGTGCGATATGAGAAATCTCAATATCACGAACAATGCAAACGAACCAGAAATCGGTTATTAGGGTCGCCGTTGTTGTTTTTAGCGCGGTTTGAAGAAAATAAGTGAAAGTTTGTCAATGTGACCTTTAAACTGTGACCTTATCTAAAACAAAGAAATTATGCAACAAATACATGATGTCCGTAAATCCAAACGATATTATATAAGAAAGCTTCATCCACCAATCAGGTAAGCTGTTCTACTGCTACGTCATAGCGGTTATTTTACAGCGCCACCTCGCGCCAGTAGGTCGCAGTAACAGGAGAGATAAGCGAGGACCAATTCATTGCATGGCTCTGTATCGGTGTCAGATAAGGTGCGATATGAGAAATCTCAATATCACGAACAATGCAAACGAACCAGAAATCGGTTATTAGGGTCGCCGTTGTTGTTTTTAGCGCGGTTTGAAGAAAATAAGTGAAAGTTTGTCAATGTGACCTTTAAACTGTGACCTTATCTGTTGCTGGGACGTGAACCTCATTCACTTTCAATTTTCAAACTTCAAACTTCATGTACATGTGTATTAACTTCCTTATTTCCATTCCCCACCCACACATGCTCCCCTCCTGCCCAAGATCAAGGTCAATTAACTTTGAATTTAATATTCAGTGGATTTTTACATTCAGCAAATGCTTGCACGTTTCTCCATTCTTCTATAACTTCTTTAATGTATGACCGATTTGCTTCAAACTTCATGTGCATGTTTCTCATCCTTCATATTTTCATTCCCAACCCCAGCCATGCTCTCCTTGTGTCCAAGGTCAAGGATTAATTAATTTCGAAATTTCATATTCAGTAGATTTTCACATTCAGTAGATGTATGCACGTTTCTCCATTCTCCTATAACTTCTTTAGTGTATGACCGATTGGCTTCAAACTTCATGTGCATGTTTCTCATCATTCATATTTTCATTCCCCGTCCCACCGATGTCCTGTGCCCAATGTCAAGGTCAAATAAGTTTGTTTTCACATGTATTAGATGTACGCGGTTCTCCATTATCCTATGACTTGTTTACTGTATGTGTGATTGGCGGCGTTCTTCTTATAACGTGCTATGACATTGACCAATGCAATACCTATAGACCAGCGGCGATCTCAAAATAAGGCCTTAGTTAAGGAGTTAGTGCTCCCCTCTTAGAACAAGTTGAAACCACATTTTTTTAAAGGGAAATTGCATGCTGAGTTCGAATCCGGTTGTTGCAGAGACGAAAAATGGTGGTAGATGTGTCATTTTAGCCGGTTTCTATGGCAACCGTCTAAATTAAATGGAGAAAATTGCCGGACTACCACCTTGGGTTTAAAATGATATAGTTTTCTTATTATTCATTTCAGAATTAGGGCAGTGGTGCCAAACTGACCGGAATAGATGGGGTTATACATATTGATGACAAACATTGTTAGTGTACAGATGTTTTTTTAATTAAAAATTATTAATTTGCATTTTTTAATACAAAAATCTCAATAAAATACTAAAATATACGTGTAAAAGACGAACTTTTCTAATAGATAGTAAAAATACACCAGCTTCTTAAATATATATATCTATATTATTTAACAAACGCAAGTCTGGACAATTTTTGTACATATATTACGTTTTATATAGTGTTTCCATGACAACGGATTACAATAAATTATATAACTTCATCATTTTTCCAGCTAGAGAAACTATACTGATGGCAATATTTTTAATACCAACATAGCATTTGATTTTTGTTTTTGCTGCAGGTGCATTTAATATTAATCAGTATATAAGTAAATTGATAATTAATTACGCAGGCGTAACAAGGGGTGGGGCTATGTATGGCCCCACCACTTTTCAGACTGATTTTTAAAAAAAAAATTATTTACGAAGACATCGACTTTCAAGTTTGGTGTGCCTGTGAAGAGTTGGCGAACTACAGATACACAGGTACTGTGACGATTATATTGTTGATCAGTTATGTCCCTTATCTCCACATCGTGCCATTTGCAGCAGACGATGCAATCATGACTGAATATGACTGAATATCATCATGTCAGACAGTCAAATGTCGTCCAACACGATGAAGTCTGATTTGGTGATGGTGGTCTCCGAGAGCTTCTGACCGTATCTGGCGTGTATGCCGATGCAACAGTACAATTGATGCTTCAGGGAAAGCAGCTCAACAGGGCAGTTAGGGGTATCAAACTTGTCAGTGAAGCAATGTCGTACCTGTATTTCGAATCCGCAAAAGCATGGTCCGAAGAGCATGGAATCAAGTGGCTTGACAGCAGTACTGAGAATGATATCAAAGATCTACAGCACACCTTCCATGCAAAGGACAACATCTCAAGTACAGAGATAATCGATGGCCTAGATGTGACTAGCGCAGCGGAAGCAATAGAACAATTTCAGTCTGCCGGTAATGCTCAATCGGCCACATTCAGCTTCTGGAACGAATTCATAGATGCAGCGCATATTATGCTCAGGCTACTAAGAGCTGAACGAGATGCAGATTTTGAGCTCCACCTCAATGCTGTCTGCGAAGCAATTCCTTTCTTTGTCGTTGGTGGCCGAAATAACTATGCAAAGCCTCAATATATGTTGCAGAAATGAAAGCGTTAGAAACACAGAAACCGGACCATTACAAACACTTACAAGACGGTTTGTCGTACAACGTACACAGAATAGGTTCAACTGCGTTGCCACGGATCAGGCATTGGAACAGACAATAAACCGTGACGCTAAGAGCCAGGGAGGAGTAATTGGCATCACACTACGGAAAGGAGGACTTTTGCGATGGCTACTTACGAGGCACGTAACGCGTTCATATTCAGAAGCCATGAGACAATTGTGTACACCGAGTCGTGTCGAGATTCATCAAGAACTCGGCGCATCGAGGCGAGTTAGAGATTCCAGCGATGTGGAAAGCATTGTGAATGTGTTAGAAAGCCAATATCATAATCCGTTTGACCTGGGAACCGTGCCAGATTCCTTGATAAACATTGTCACCGGACAGGTTGCATCGACATAAGTAGAAGAAAGCCTGACAACAATGAACGAGACTGGAGAGGCACAGATGATGAAGTTTGCCGAGAAACGATTGTTAAAGGACACCAAATCAACCAGTTTCTGGGATACACAGCCTAGGTGTAAGACCAAGACATTTGCAAATATGCGGAAACCACTGGCATCAGAGAAGCGGAAGAGTGTCACATGCAGCTCCGAGGTTCTATTCAGACGACTCCTCTCAGTATCAAACACCAGAGATATCGACCTGAAGAAAGTATTGGAACATGAACCCGCAGCAGTACCTCCGGCGCTCTTCAATGACGATGGTTCCATGCGCAAGGTTAACAAGTCGGAGCTGACGAAGAAACTGGAGACGGTATGTGATGAAGTACACACGTTACCCAAGACGACCACCGATGACGACAATGCCGCATACATTATTGATGGGATGGCTGTTATCCAATCGCTCAACGAATCCATGTTCAAGACATTTGATGATCTGACAGAATCCGTCATGAAGAAGGTATTGCGACCTTTGGCAAGCAGTGGTTATGCCACTGATAATGTCACGCTTGTGTTCGATAGGTATGACAATACAAACTCTGTGAAAACTATGGAACGGCATCATCGAGGTGGCGGCGACATGACACCCAGCCATCTGATAACAGGCTCGCGTGAAGTCCCAAACTACAGGCTATACCTGAAAAGTGCCGCTAACAAGTCCGCTCTAGCTGTATTTATGAGTCAGTTCATAGTTTCCAACGCGCCATCACATCTCCAGCCGACGAAAACTGTCATTGTTGCTGGCGGTTTTGTAGATGGGAAGATTGTAAAGTCAGTAAGCAGTTCAGGTGTGGAACTTCTGCCAGAGCTTTTCTCAACACACGAAGAAGCGGACACCAGAATGCTGATGCATGCAATCGACCTTGCCGCCGGACACACCAGAATAGTAGTAAGATGTGACGATACGGATGTTCTGGTACTGTTACTCTACTATTACAGTCAGAATGTATTGTCTGCCGAAGTGTACATGCATGCTGGTCACGTGGGGAAAATAATCACACGGGAAAGATACATTCCGATTCATACCATCGTAACAAGTTGGGTGTGAAGGTATGCCAGTGTCTTCCGGCGGTACATTCTCTGACAGGATGTGACACGACAAGCGGAATGTATAGGATTGGAAAGCGCACTGCCTACAAGAAGCTAGTGGACAACATAGACAAGCTACACACGTTGTCTGAATTTGGCATATCCTCATCAACGGACTCAGCTCTAGCCAATGCCAGACAGTTCGTTCTGCTCCTGTACCGGAAGGAGAAGAGACCATGTAACACGTTGGATGAACTGCGATACAGGATGGTGACCACGACAGACAAAACCGGAGCTATGCTGCCTCCGACAGAAGATGCCTTCAAGAACCATGTCCTGAGGGCGGAGTACCAGACGGCGGTATGGTGCCATAGCCATGTGGGAAGTCCATCACTGAAGAGTCCCATAGAATGTGGCTGGATTAGAGACGCCAACCAAGGACTGACACCCAGAATGTACGATAAGGACTGTGCTCCAGTTCAACTGCGTGACATTACACATCTATTTTGCAGTGACAGGAACTGCTCTGTACCGCGATCATGTGCATGTCTGTTGGCTGGGTTAACCTGCATTGACATTTGTACATGTACAGACTGTTCGAACAGCACACCACAGCTGGATGTATCTGATGACAGTGACTGTGAGGGTGACCGAGATGACTAGCCAGAGATTCATGACCACTACTAGTATATCGTGATCACGATGTTTCTACGTTGTTGTACATACTGTGAACTGGTATTGTCTGATATCAACCTTTATGAGTGTGAAAGCTAGTCAGAATATGCATAGGTCGTAAATACATTAACATCTCCACTTCAAGTATTTTCTATCATGTATATATTGTTTTTGCGTTTTTATCCTAATTTGCCAATGCTTACCCTAGTGGATCACGAATCTAATCATAGCGTACCAAAGTACCAAACCTAGTCATAGCGTACCAAAGTACCAAACGTAGTCATAACGTACCAAAGTACCACAACTAGTCATAGCGTACCGAAGTGATGGTGAGCTCACTGATCTAAGAAATTAAATAAATGATGTATATTAAACATTTCAGGTGTAGTTGTTTCTCTACAATTTCCATAACGTTGCGTTGTTAAGAATGATGGAATTTTGCATCATGCTCAGTGGTTTCCGTTGGTCAAATAACCACCTAACAGTGAACAGTTGTATGCTGTTGCCGTATAGTTTACTCAACAATGGGCTAGCGGCATGTATGTTACATCCTATGAGAGTGCGTTTATAACATTTCCTGACAATAAATTGAATAACCGTCGATATGCAAGTTATGACTGAAATCATGAATATGCAAATAAGACTTTATATAATTTGCATAATGGGGCATAACTTTTAACGTACTAATCATTTATAGATAACATCCTAATTGAGCATACATATATATCATTTGAAATTATGTGAAACCTAATATAACTCATTAAAGTCAAAATGTATGAAATAGCCATTGTAAAATTGATGGGTGGGGTAACGGTGCACCATTCATTTGTAATCGCATTGCTCTATATGGAACAGACAATTGCAGAATGGTATTTATTGAGTGTAAACGTTTCAGAATCCCTCCAGAGTGCAATTTAGGCAGTGAAATTAAATAAATACCATTCGTGAAGAAGTGCAGATAAGTATGTATATGTTACCATATAAATTGAGTGGGTGGGGTAATTACCCATGCAATTCTTCACTTCAAAATATCGGATTACAACTTTACCACACGTTTCTGCATTACACAGTCATAAACTGGTCACGGGACATACAAAAACACTATATGGGAATACAAAGAACAAATATTCAGGCTGCTATGCCAAATTAAATATTTATTCAGCATGACTGATGGTCACCATGGGAAAGTGGCTATAAAACATAGCTACCAGCAATTTTCGCCTCTGCAACAACCGGTTTCTATCGTCTAATATACATATCTTCTTAAAAAAACATGTTGCAAACTGTTCTAAGATGGGGAGGGGTCATCGACATATTATGCCAAATTGCCGCCGCTCTACTGGTATTATTGTGAATTGTGCTTGCATAGTGGGACGTTTAATTCCCAGGCAATCTTCTTACTCATAAATAAGGAAGGTTATTGCATAAAGACACGCAATGCTGTTTCACTTTCACATTTTCATCAACTTTATGTACTTGATGACTCAGCCATCAATGTTTCTAAATGAAGGTTACGCTATCATGCCAGTGTGGGAGTGTTCGTGCACTACTGTCTGTTTCACATTTTCCTGCCGACGAACTTTTGGCTATTAAACACATTAAATCATTATCTAAAAAATACGTTGTTTTTTTCTTTGAATAAAAAACATGGTTTTTGCAGCACTTCAGAATATTGGATATTTAACATACAAACAGCAGACGACAGTATTTAATTCAGCGTTGAAATCTGATTTTTACAGACATGGTTCTCCCGTCCTATACTGGTGTTGGCTGATTAGTAAATGACTTGTCTGCCTGAGATATGGGTTTATTGGTCGCCCACTCATGTCCTTGAGCTGTAGATTAAGTCTAGATACTGAATGATGTAATGTAAGTCACATGGCCACCTCGGTCTTGCTATCCAGCCTGCCAGCCCACATCATGTGACACTAGCACCCATTGCAACTCCATTGTCACCATCACCCTATATATTTGTGACACTGTGACATAATGTACATTGCAGGTCCTGATCATCACACAACGACAGCCCTATAAGGATCTGTATTGAAGAATCATCAACAATGGTTTATATGGTATAATGTCGATCTTGATAAGAGAGCTGAACAACATGATAATCTGGGTCTACACTGATCACCTGGGGCCCATTTCACTAAACTTTGTACAATTAAAATGTCCGTAAGTGCAAATTTAGGATTGTCTGGAAATTTCAATTGATGGATTTGTATTTAATGGAATGACCAATGTGCTGGTATTTACGGCTGCACTTTTGACCTCAGCGGGAACACTTGATGCCACGTTCGCCCGGCCGGGTTCTGGCACTTGTAGAAGAAATTACGTTAATGACCGAATGTACAGGATAACATGTGTTTCATATGTGTTAATACATGTCCATGTATGAACACCAGGGGCCCGTTTCACTAAACTTCGTAAGACTAAAATGTTCGTAAGTGCAAATTTAGGATCGTCTGTAAATTTCAATTGATGGATTTACATTTATTGAGCATAGGCTGCATATGCAGCCTATGCTCAATAAATGTAAATCCAATAATTGTTTACAAGAAAACTTTGTTAATGTGAAATATACAGACTATCATAATTTTGCACTTACGAACATTTTAGTCGTACGAAATTTAATGAAACGGGCCCCAGTCTGACAGTGTATGCTACCATGCGGCGAGACGTTTTCGACAACGTGCTGAAGGTCTACATACTCAGTTGATACTGCGGTATTGTACGTGGGACGGGTCATGACAATTATACATGTATATGACAAGCGGCACGTTTTCCCCTCGCCTATACTAGTACCTGCTACCTGTACATACATATATGTCACATACCGTGTAGTTACATGCCGGTTAACATGCGCATATCCCATTCTGTTTGGCACGTTTAAAACATGTGTTTGATATTTATTTTAAAAGTTTTAATGCCGTTAAAGGTACATGCCCACTCAGTAGGCACAACATGTTCTTTATATCAGAGACATCATCTGAGACAGTTTCTGGCAAAATAAACGTTCATTCACCATTATCCCACATACTGATTGGCATTATTATACATTTTATATCAGACGTAAATTTCCACACTGATATCAGGGGCGATAACCGTGTTTCCTTAAACTGTTGACGGACATTACTATTTATTCTCTGTATTTATTTTTTGATATGCAATGATCATACTTTATAATCTGTCGAAAATATTATTTTGTTCAGGTGACGCATTTAATTAGTATAAATAATAGTGTGCCTAATTTTCATATGAAAATAGCCTGATACCACCGCGAGTCATTAACAGTAAAATAAATATTACTAAATGATTATATCTGTATAGCGGGCACTCGTAATGTTTAGAACTGGTGAAATAGTGATACGATTACACACTTAACCCTTTCAACACCAAGTAACTTAATAGGATGTTCCATACCAATGTTTCACGCTATTTCATTAACTTTGTTCATTCAAATTATCCCATTCTTCTAAAAGGGTAATCTGTACGACGTTTAAAATTATTAACAAACAGTGGAGATCCTGATGAGACGGCTCGTTACGAGCCGGCTCATCTGGATCTGCACTGTTTGCAAACATTGTCTCTATAGAGGTCTGTGGTGTTGAAAGGGTTAATTAATTCTTATAAAGAACAGTCTGTGGCTACTGAGTGGGTATGCACCTTTAACGTTGGCATTCCTGCGGTACTACTGTTTATTAGAACAAGCTCGCAGAAACGGTATATACATGTACAGTAGCCAACAACTATTCGCACACAGATGGCAAAGTCGGACCTGGGGCCCAGTAAATGGCCCATGCGAAAAAGTTACCGCACCCACCCATTTCTGTAGACAATGCGGTATCGAAGTTTGATACCGCATATAGTCTACAGAAATAGTGGGTGGGGTAACTTTTTGCGATTGAGCCATTTACTGGGCTCCATGTATGAAACTTCCACCTGGAACAGTGGAACCCCTCTAAATCGGACACCCAGGGGACCCCATTGTGTCTAATTTAGTTGGGTTTCAATGTAATTTATTTCATTGTTCTGTCTGTCCATGACTGAAAATGACATAAATTAGTAATCGAGTGCTTAATTACAGTGGAACCCCTCTAAACCGGACACCCCAAGGATGTCCGGTTTAGAGGGGTTCCACTGTACTATATGACGGCACTGTATCTCAGATGACGTTCGGTATTCAACGAGAGTTTTTTTCCTCCCATATACAAGGTGTATGATCACGTGGTACTAACTAACTAACCGATTCAAAGTAAGTATTTTTTTATAGTTTCCTTATTACGTAACGGATTTTGATGAAATATGGCGCATCAAACGCGACTTGTTAAGCTGAATTTGGTGGTCGCTGTATTTTCGCCGGAGACACGGAAATCGATTCTTCGCAAAAACGACATAAGTCTGTGCCAAACTCCCTAGACCATCACATGCAGCTCACGAAGACGCGTTTGCTGCGCCATATTTCATCAAAATCCGTTGCATATTAAGGAACATATCAAATAATACTTACTTTGTGTGTGCGACGTTGTTGTTGTTGTAACCACGTGATCATGCACCGTGATATATGAACATAAATAATCTATTTCAACCAAACGCACACTTTTACTACATCATAATTCAATGAGTTTCTGTTTTATTCGGGTTTATATATCACAAGCTCCGATACATAGGGGAGAATATTCGCATAGCTGAGCTCCATTGTCTTTATACTTCTGGAAATAAACATTCAACATGTCAATAATTTCATATTAATTCATGGTCTGTCGTCGTGGCTGACATCAACGTTTGGAAACGTGAGCACCATAATGTACGGGTTGGTGAAATTAGTATACATGTATATATATATATAGACAATAGTAGGTTAGTGCCGTGAATGGGAAAAAATATCTGGCAAGGCTCAGGAAACGGGATGGGCGAGGCTCTGCCGAGCACATCCCGTTTCCGTGCCGCGCCAGATATTTTTCCCATTCACGGCACTAACCTACTATAGTATTTATCCCGTCAACAAATAGCTTTAAAATGCAAAAAAAATAACCCCAGCCGCATCTTCAAATCGTATTGACAGGATATCAAAAATGTTTCACGGCACCGTGTTTCACGGCACATACGCACTGTGTTGACGGGGGATAAATATATAAATAACGTATTCGAGTCGATTATGGTCAGTTAACAGCGCATGGGGGGAATTTTCCAGCTTAGAGAAGTTTCACTGTAAATCAGGCATTTGATCATTCAGTCTGAGCCATAGTTGTGTGCTATGCGATCACGAACAGATACATGACCTGAGCTAAATTCATAATTCATATTTTGTTTTTTCTTCTCTCAGTAAAACATGGTTTGGCAGCATTTTAGAATCATTTACATTAGGAAATGATTCAAAAGTGCTGCCAAACCAAGTTTTTTATGAGAAAAATGGAAAATAAAAAATATTCGGCAGACGACACAAATTAATTCAGCATTGTAATGGTTAAGCTAATTCAAATGTATTGAATTATAATGTGGATTAACAACATAGATTTGGTGCAAGGTTATCACCGCAAAAGTATCACCGCGCAATTGTTAACCGACATTTATTTAACTTCATATGGAAATGAATCGTTATTTATATCTGACATCAGTGCACCGGTTTGGTGAATGCATTGATTAATATTGTAATAACATCGCGGCCATGTCGTTGCGCACGTAGCATAATATAGTCTAGTTGACTAGCGTTCAAAATAGCTTGATTTATGCACTTTTGGGAGCAAACGTGAAACTTTGTGAATCTACCCGGACATGATCAATACAAACAAGATAGAAAAGTATACTTTGCAATATTGGTGAAATAGGCTACACGAGTCTCACATACCTTTATAGCTGCACGTTTTCCGCTGTATAGGCAACAGGTTGCACTATATTGCAACACCACGTGACACAGTAAAATTGTGCGTAATAGCTTTTACACTTCGCGCACTAAAATATAGAAAAAGCTGCAGGGCGTTGACGTTCATACTTGGCTATATTGTTATTGAAAGACAATTCTACAATATGACACCAAATATTACCATAAACTTAGCTAATAAAGTGTGTATTAGCAAAATTCTTCGGTCACTCTCCACGAAGTAGAAAGTAAACAAAGAACGCTTCAAAAGCACGTTTGGAAAGACTACTCCGTCATAACGCTTATGTAATGCAATGTAATGTAATTATCATGATTATAGTCATGTATTCACAACTACATGTACATGTAATACCTTTGTTACTATCACTATAATTGTTGATGTAATATCTTTGTTACTATCACTATAATTGTTGATGTAATATCTTTGTTACTATCACTATAATTGTTGATGTAATATCTTTGTTACTATCACTATAATTGTTGATGTAATATTTTTGATCATATTTGTTGTCAAATCATGCACCTAATAAATGTGTATGCGTAACATTTTTTCTTATGGCGTTGTAATAATAAATAATAATAATATTAAACTGTATTTACCGAGGGTAACATGATCTCGTTAAGCTTAGTTTAGTTTCCAAATGTCATAGAATTACATGTACATACTATGCATTGCTTCCATAAATATCGTGTTGCTACGACACACCTACCGGTAGTGTTATATTATACCAGAGAGAATAATACTACTGTCTGCTTCACGAAATCTGCCCAAATTTTACGGCCTAAATGCAAAAAAAATAATAATTAAGAATGGGCCTTCTTTTTATTTCGTGAAATTTTGTCAAATATTGATTTTATTACGAAAAATTGATTTGTCTATGGGAATTTAACATTGGGGAAAAGGAGGCGGAGTAGCTGAGGGAGCAGTCAAAAACGAAAACAAATTGGAAATTGCTTCAGAAACCTGGCTAAATAGCTTGAAAATTATCCAACTAAGACAATAAAAGTTAAATTTTGAAAATCGGTCCACTAGTTCTGAATTAGAAACATTTCACCATGTTAAATCACAGAGTGAAGATGTCTTTTCGTCATACAATCAATATTGGACCAAATTTCACAAAATAAAAAGAAGGCTCATTCTTAAATTCTGCTAAAATTTAATATTATCGGAAAAAATATTGTTTTTGCATTGTTTATATAACCGTAAAATTTGAGCAGCTTTCGTGAAACAGACAGTAGTAGTACACCTAATGGTGCTGCATGGTGGCTCACATTATAATGGTTATGATGACCATACATGTGAAGGAACTGTAATATTTGTCACCAATGTTTTTACAATATGTTTATGAATAACATAAACCGCTTGTTATGGTATCCATGTTACCAGCTGGCGCAAGCTGGTGGTGACATAGGGTGATGCATATATTTCATTATGTATATTTTACTGTAAACATTTCCATGCGTTTGCAAACTACATATATCTCAATATGAATTACCCGCTTGCAGGATATACATTTGTCAATATATATAGCTGAAATACAGGTGTTAGTTTGCATATACAGTGGAACCTCTCTATACCGGACACCCTGGGAGGTCCCCAGGGTGTCCGGCTTAGAGAGGTTTCACTGTAAATCAGGCATTTGATCATTCTGAGCCATAGTTATGTGCTATGCGATCACGAACAGACATTATCACCCGAGATAAATGACCAAGAAACTCATCAAAAATAAGATCACATATGTTTTCTTGGTGTCCGGTTTAGAGGGAGCTAACACATACGAATGTGATTATAGGGTTAACTGTATTGTAATTTTGAAATTTGCTGCGTATATCAGAAAATGATAGGTCGGAAAATCTAGCGGAGCCATTAAACATATTTTCCGACCTATCATTTTCTGATATACGCCGAAATTTCAAAATTACAAAGCGGTTACCCTATTTATAATGTACTCCTTTACTGTTTTGCAAACTTTATCGAGTCTCGTTGGAAAATCGTACCGGATTGCAAGCTGGTTGGGCAGGTCATACCGGACGGATCACACAAATAATATTTTCTACGAAGAAAATAGTTCCAACGCAATTAATTACAAGATATTAGCGATTTTTGCATGAATGTATATACGTTTATGTTGCTGATTTCATTATTTTTCAATAATAAAAGCAAGAAATTCGTCGTTAGAATTATAATTGCCTTATTTACTACTTCCAGTGCGATCTCTTAGCAACAATATTTCAATGGCGGCCACCCGTCAAACTTCCCTGATGTTGATAAATATTGTGATAACTCGTCTAATCATTCGTGATATATACTTTCTGTTTGTGTGAACGATATATTACTGCTAAAACATATGAAACGTGATCAACGGTGAGATATTTGCAATATTTTTTCGCCGCACGCTTCGGACCATGCAACTTTCGGACCGGGTCATCAGGGAGTTTCGGACCAGGACGTTTCAGATGCAAGCCAGCTGTGTCTTTGACAATAATACCAGAATACCACTTGGGACATTTTATATGAGTTACCCCATGTTTTGGTCGGTCAGTATGTGGCAGAGTAAATTGACCGACCTCAAACTTAGTATTGGCGTAGGAATACATGTTGAAATAATTTGCGACCGTTCATCAACAATGATATACCTGTAATGTGTGACCATCAGCCGTGAACGGTCGCAAATTATTTCAATATGTATTCCTACGCCAGTAGTAAAGGAGTGCATTAGAAATAGGTTAACCGCATTGTAATTTTGAAATTTTCGGCGTATATCAGAAAATAATAGGTCGGAAAACATGTTTAATGGATCCGCTAACGACGCGCCATTAGACAGATTTTCCGACCTATTCTTTTCTGATATACGCCGCAAATTTCTACAATATGACACAAAACTATTACCATAAACTTATTAAACATAAACCCCGTGTGGGGTACGGTTACGGTGAGGTTGGGGTACCTGCGATGAGATAACCCAAACTGTCTTGTCTGCAACGCTGGGCGACTTACTCGCTTATCGAGGGTGGGAACATCGTTTTCCCATAGAGGAATATTTTGGCTGCCAAACATTCCTGCTTCTGGGGATTCGGCAAACTCATTCCTTGTGTATCACTCCCACCTTCCCACGTCACCTCCCACCCATCCACACACCAGGGGCCCGTTTCACTAAACTTTGTACGACTAAAATGTTCATGAGTGAAAATTTAGGATCGTCTGGAAATTTCCATTGATGGATTTACATTTATTGAGCATAGGCTGCATATGCAGCCTATGCTCAATAAACGTAAATCCAATACTTGTTTACAAGAAAACATTGTTAATGTGAAATTTACAGACTATCATAATTTTGCACTTACAAACATTTTAGTCGTCCGAAGTTTAGTGAAACGGGCCCCAGCACCGCCACTTCATGCGCGGGGAAAACTGATGGATGTATCAACCGTAGTTGATAGAGGCGAGCTTGTAGGACATGTTCCGTTTGCCAATAAGACGAACTGGTAAACAAGTTAATTGATTATATAAAACTAGGTCGCCACGCGCTGTTCTATTTTTATGATAAAAATGAATGGATTAGTATTGATTTTGAGGTCTTGTAAGCTTACATGTTTAACCGAATTCTTACATCCACCGAGCAATGTAAAGTACAAATATATTTACGTGCAGGTAACAGAATGGCCCTATGTGACATCTGCGGCTTCATAAATCATCTATATATATATACTCATTACGGAGCCCCGCAGAGGACATGCCATGGATTTTTTTATTAATTCGTTCCCACGAAATAACAATTCGGTCCCTCAATTTAACAATTATTCGTTCCCTCAATTTAACAATTCGTTCCTTCGAAGCAACAATTCGTTCCCACGATATAACAATTCGTTCCCTCGAATTAACAATTCGTTCCCATTTATATAACAATTCGTTCCCTCGAATTAACAAATTCGTTCCCAGTGGGAACGAATTGTTATTTCGTGGGAACGAATTGTTAAATTCAGGGAACGAATTGTTATTTCGTGCTGCAGGGCTCCGTAACTGATAGCTATGAAATATTACCAGTAACCCCTGTTCAGCCTATGAGACATTTGCTGGGAATATGACCCAAACAGACATATATCTGCAGAAATATGTCACAAGAAAAGACATTTACTATATTGCAGGTTTCTAAAATAATCCCATGTGTGGATTGGACATTCTGATATGTCGGTTCGGCACATCTGAATGGGACGCCAGGGTGTGACGTTCGATCATACGTCTAAATGTGACGCCAGGGTGTGACGTTCGATCATACACACGAATGGGACGCCATGGTGTGACGTTCGATCATACGTCTGAATGTGACGTCAGGGTGTGACGTTCGATCATACACACGAATGGGATGCCATTGTGTGACGTTCGATCATACACACGAATGAGACGCCATGGTGTGACGTTTGATCATACACACTAATGGGACGCCAGGGTGTGACGTTCGATCATACACACGAATGGGATGCCATTGTGTGACGTTCGATCATACACACGAATGAGACGCCATGGTGTGACGTTTGATCATACACACTAATGGGACGCCAGGGTGTGACGTTTGATCATACACACGAATGGGACACCAGTGTGTGACGTTTGATCATACACACGAATGGGACACCAGCGTGTGACGTTTGATCACCAGTGTGTGACGTTTGATCGTACACACGAATGGGACACCAGTGTATGACGTTTGATCATACGAGGGATGTTCCAAAAATAATGTAATTAAATGTTGTATAGCCAAACTGAAAGTATTTGCGATTATTTTATCATACAAGTCCCTTGAAAATACTCCCCCTCCCTTGGACAAAACACACATTTCTCTCGACCCAGTTCTGAAAAAAAATATCATAGTCCTGAAGACGTATACCCACCAGACACTGATAAATGGCTGACCCAAGGGCAGACCTAGAGTTGTATCTCTTCAGTCTTGGAAAGAGGAAATAGTCACAGGGAGCCAGGTCTGGAGAGTAAGGTGGGTGAGGAAGAACTGTGAGGAAGAACTTCTTTCTGAAAAAAAACTCTGTCACAATACGTGCCTTGTGAGCTGGAGCATTGTCGTGGAGAAGGCGTACGTATTTTAGACCTGTTGTAGGACGACGGCGTTTGTAGTAATTCTTCACGTTTTTCAGTACGACATTTTTATAGAACATTCCTGTGACTGGTATACCCTTTGGACATTTGACCTTCCCCATAAATCTCACACACCTCTTGGTGGATGTCGTTTGCCTTCAGACCAAGCAGATACCTTCCTTTTATATAGGCCCTAATCTCTAACGCATTTTCAGCTCTATTGTCAGTCATTTTCTATATAGTGTAACGAGTTTGTTTGTTTGTTTGTTGGGGTTTAACGGCCTATCAACAGCTAAGGTCATTTAAGGCCGGGTCAATGGGTTTAGTACTAAATCCCATATATTACCTGTACATGTACATGTACATGTACATGTTCAAGTACATGTACAAATGGGGGGAAATCCCAAAATCAGAACTTTATATTTACAATAACAAAACTATATATTCAGCCTTGAAATCAGAATAATCCTGATCGGATGCCAGGTCCTAGCCACACCAGAATCACTTAGCCCCTCCCAAAAGCAGTAGGATCAGTAATAATCTTACTACTTTTATAATGGGCAATAACCCAATTCAGCTCCCAGGTAACTAAAGAGCCAAAGATAAAAACGTACCGGAGGGCCAAACCAAGCAAATCGTGATTCCTACAAGGAGCAACCCATACCGTTAATTTACGCTGTCTCATTCGCCCGACCACCACCCACAGTGTAACGAGTACGCTATAAAGACATGTTTTCACACATGGATTGCACGATCTGAGCGAAATAAAGCATCAATGTCATTATATTTGGAACACCCCTCGTACACACGAATGAGACGCCAGGGTATGAAGTTTTATCATACACACGAATGGAACACCAGGGTGGGAGGTTTGATCATACACGTGAATGGGACGCAAGGGTGTGACGTTTGATCATACACAGGAATGGGACACCAGGGTGTAATGTTTGATCATATACATGAATGTGAAGCAATGGTGTGACGTTTGATCATATACACGAATGGGACACCAGGTTGGGAGGTTTGATCATACACACGAATGGGACACCAGTGTGTGACGTTTGATCATACACAGGAATGGGAGACCAGGTTGTGTCGTTTGATCATACACATGAATATGACGCCAGGGTGTGACGTTTGATCATACACAGGAATGGGACACCAGGGTGTGATGTTTGATCATGATTATACACATGACTGGGACGCCAGGGCGTGACGTTTGATCATACACATGGATGGAATGCCATGGTGTGACGTTTGATCATGCACCTAAATGTGAGACCAGGGTGTGACGTTTGATCATACACATGGATGGAATGCCATGGTGTGACATTTGATCATGCACCTAAATGTGAGACCAAGGTGTGACGTTGGATCATACACATGGATGGAATGCCAGGGTGTGACGTTTGATTGGGGGGGGGGGGGTCCCCTATCCCCCTCCCCCCCAATACAGCAGGTTATATACGGGATCGAACCCGTTGGCCTAGCCTTACATGACCTTAGCTGTTGATAGATAAGCCGTTAAACACCGATAAACAAACAAACACAAGCACACGCATGCTCCCACAATTGTCAACCATATAATCCAATTCACCTGTATCATGTGGGGGGGGGGGGGGATCCCAAAATCAGAACGGAATATTTTAAATCAAGAAAATATATATTGAGCCCCGAAATTAGAATAAACTGACTTGGTGTCGGGTCCATACCACACCAAAGTCACTTGGCCCCTTCCCCTAAAAGTAATAGGATTAGGAATAATCGTATTACAAGGGGTATAACCAGATTTAACCAAATTATTTCCCTTGTTTATCAGAGTTTCTGATAACGTGTACGTGTATAACACATACTTTTTGGAATTTTATCAAATGAAATGGTGTGATTGGTTGATATAGGTCATTTGCAATGTATGAAGTGAATAACAAGATATCCAGTTTCTGAGACATCATCCGAGATCGTGCTTAAAGGCCCAACTGGGATATAAAAGCCACCAGATGGCGTTGGGCAGGCTTTTTAAACACACGCCTGAATGGGAGGGAGGCTAGTATGTGACTTTATTAGCATGCCAACATTCGAAGCTAAATTGGAACCTCTCCAAACCAGACACCAAGAAAACACAAGATACCTTGTTTTTGATGAGTTTCTTTGTCATTTATCTCAGGTGATAATATCCGTTCATGATCACATAGCACACAACTATGGCTCAGAATGATCAAACACCTGATTTACAGTGACACCTCTCTAAGCCGGACACCCTGGGGCCCTCCTAGGGTGTCCAGTTTAGCGAGGTGCTGGACAATTGTGACCAGTATTGGAAAATGAACAGTCATGGTGTAGATAACTCTGATTTTTGGCTGTGACTGGAAAAATGGGGTTTTGTGATCAGTGTAGCTCCTGCTAATGATCTATATTATTTGTTAGAAGCAGGACGGGCGTTTCATTGATGGAATGGTGAACAGTGCAGATCCTGATCGGACTATGCGGATGCACAGACTGATCTGGATCTACAGTGGTCGTAAAATACATAAGCCCCATTTCTCCAGTCTCAGCCACATTTAAGTTATGGTCGCAACACGTCTTTGTAAAATACAGGATTTACAAACCAACATCGTATTGCCCACTCACCAAACACTAGTCAAAGGGAAGTAACTAGCCGATTTCATGCCAAATTGGCCGCTAATAATACGATTTCCAGCAGCCGATTTCATAAACATCAGACGTGGATACAGGATTTCGGATTTCGGGTTGGGGGGCGGGGGGTGGGGGGGGGGCGGGGGGGGGGGGGGGGGGGGGGGGGGGGGGGGGGGGGGAGGGGCGTGGGGGGGGGGGGGGAAGGGCGTAACTATTTTGCAATACTTTACTATATATTATCGAACGAGCGTAGCTGGTTCGTAGACAGAGCGGAGCTCGGGATAGTGCTAGAGGGGTCCGGGACATTCCCCCCACCCCACCCCGGACCCGGAAACCCATGAAAATTGCAAAGGGGGGGGGGGGGGGGGGAGGGGGGGGGGGGGGGGGGAAGGGGCGTAACTATTTTGCAATACTTTACTATATATTATCGAACGAGCGTAGCTGGTTCGTAGACAGAGCGGAGCTCGGGATAGTGCTAGAGGGGTCCGGGACATTCCCCCCACCCCACCCGGAAACCCATGAAAATTGCAAAGTACACTTATCTAGCAAAGCATACTTTGAGGGAGTAATCATTTATTTTTCCCGAAATGCATTAGTTCATATAGAACTACTGACTGCATATATTTGATGATTAAAAGTATGCATAATTATTATACCGAATTTACGGTATAATAAAAATTAATAAATTTATCCTTAAATTGAACATTTCTCCCTCAAAGTATACTTTGCTAGAAAAGTATGCTTTGCAATATTGGTGAAATAGGCTACAGGTTTCGCCACTCATTGAAACTGTGTTAGTTAGATGGTTGAAACAAAATTACGTAAATGCCTGAAAATTGTGTCAACCTTTGACGCCATTTAGAAAAATTATGCTGATGTCCAAAGGTACAAAATCACATGGCATGTATCATATGCGCAGGCTGATCTGGTGCTATGCTGGTCGCATGCAGCATAAGGCCAAAAAAAATAATTGTTTATTTCCGCTAACATCAGGAAAAACTAGATTGGTCAGTAAGCAAGGCTTACGGAATACCCCCCCCCCCCCCGCGTGGGCCCAGGTACCCCTAAATATGTAAAGTTTTCCAAGTGTGTGGGCTTGTGACCTTGACTCTGGGCTTAGCGGGGGCGGCACGAACGTGAATGTGAAGCAGATCCGAGCAAGGAAATATAAGTTATAACCGATTTCTCTGATGTTAAGTTTTGTAAAGAGACTAAGTATGTGATCTTGACCTTGGGATCAGCGGGGATATGTCACAGCATGATAGTAGAGCCTTCGAGGAATGTATGCATGAAATATTAAGAATTTTAGATGAAGTTATAAAATATTTCTCTGATGTTAAGTTTTGTAAAGAGATCATGAATTTGACCTTGACCTTGGGATCAGCGGGGGTTGTCGGTCTTAGATTTGGCACAGCATGGTAGTAGAGCCTTACAGGAATGCATGTGTGAAATATTAAGCATTTTAGATGAAGGAAATAGAAGTTATAACAATATTTCTCTGATGTTATGTTTTGTAAAGAGACTAAGTATTTGACCTTGACCATGGGATCAGCGGGGGTTGGACGGTCGTGGGTTTGGCACAGCATGGTAGTAGAGCCTTACAGGAATGCATGTGTGTGTGTGAAATATTAAGCACTTTAGATGAAAGAAATAGAAGTTATAACAATATTTCTCTGATGTTAAGTTTTGTAAAGAGACTAAGTATTTGACCTTGACCTTGGGATCAGCGGGGGTTGGACGGTCGTAGATTTGGCACAGCATGGTAGTAGAGCCTTACAGAAATGCATGTGTGAAATATTAAGCATTTTAGATGAAGGAAATGGAAGTTATAACAATATTTATCTGATGTTAAGTTTACGGACGGACGTTCTTACAATACTATACTTATGTGGCTTATCACATGTTAAATATTAGCCACATAAAACGATTTTTAGCCACATAAAAGGATTTTTTAGGTGGCTAATTGTAACCAACCCTATCCTTTACTAAGTCCATAACCCTGTGGGGCTAGCCACATAAGTACCCTAATGTGTGCCCGGACGGACGGACGGACGGACAAACGGACAACCTGACTCTAAATAGTAGGTAGGCAAAACTTTTTTTCTCAATTTTTTTTTCCATTCACGACACACTTTTTGTACTGGAACCCACTATGAAAATATACTGTTTTTATCAAAAGAAATTACCGATATGACGAAAAAAAGTGTAGGGTAGGCGGGAAAAAATAGGGTCGGTCGGGATAGAGGAAACGAACAATTTTTTTTTACGCCTAAGGTATAAGCTATTTCTTACTGCTGCTGAGGAAATTGAAATTATGGTATGTGTGACCACAGGCGTTCGACGGTTTCATCGGTATATGAATGGTGTTATCATAATTCTGCACTTACGAATATTTTAGTCGTACAAAGTTTAGTGAAACAGCCCGCAGATTAGCCTGTGTGGATGTGTATGGCGGTCTAGGGCTACAGTGTTCACACACACAGGCATTCGGCGTGTTGACACTTTCATCGGTATAACTCTATATATATATGAACAAGACTTCTAACTTTGGTCGGACACGACCTCGTATTATAACAAAATAACATGTTTCAATTTGTAATTTTCTATGTATTTCTGGAGGATAACGATAATTCTCGTCATATGAACTTGCCACTGCAGTATTGACGTTAGAGCCTTAACACATTATTTCATTTGTTATGATACGAGGTTGTGTCCGACCTATGAAAAGCAGCTGTAATTCGATATTCTTTGCATAATTATATTCTAACTACCGGTATACTATTTTAGCAAGATACCGTAACAATAATTCTCAGATGAACATGTGCCAAAATATTCAAATATTATATTAGCGTTAATAAAATTGCGGAATGTGTTATGATACGAGGTCGTGTCCGACCCAAGTTAGAAACCTTGTTCATATATATAGAGTTATACCGATGAAAGTTGTAACACACCGAATGCCTGTGTGTGTGACCGCCATACACATCCGTTTCACTAAACTGTGTACAACTAAAATGTTCGTAAGTGCAGAATTATGATGGTCTGTAAATTTCACATTCACAATGTTTTCTTGTAAATACTTATTGCATTTACATTTATTGAGCATAGGCTGCATATGCAGCCTATGCTCAATAAATGTAAATCCATAAATTGAAATTTCCAGACGATCCTAAATTTGCACTTACAAACATTTTAGTCGTAAGAAGTAGTGAAACGGGTACCAGGATCTCCAGTGTTTGCCAATCGATCAGTAAAACACCATTCATCCTGCAAACAAACTTACTAAGGTGCAGGAGAGTGCTGATGCATCAGAGGCTCACAGTTACACAAATTCCTCCACTCACAGCCAAAGAAAATGAGGCATATTTGAAAACACAGAGGGCCAGAGATCCATGCAAGGAAACAGATACTGACCCGAGTATTGTATACACCAAGAATGTGACCTTGACCCTGGGCTTAGCAGGGGCAGGAAGATCGTGGATTTTTCACAGGGCGGTAGAGGACCATTAGAGCAATGTGTATGTGAAATATCAAGCAGATCCGTGAAAGGAAACAGAAATTGTAAGACATTTACCCGAGTGTTAAGATTTCCGACTGTACGTACGTATGTACGTACAGACGCCGGTAAAACTATATGCCCCCCTCACCATTCGGTGTGGGGGCATAATAAGCCCTTTTACCCAATCACAGCTACATTTGATACACACATACATGTATCAGCCATAAAAGACACTCCAAAAACCTCCATACAAAACAACAAAACTCAATAATCATGACAGCCTATTTATTTTGCAAAAATACAACGGGCCAAAGTTTGCCACCAGGTCTGGTATGACGAGCTGTCCGTATTGGAAGCCACTGTAGAAAGTGTAGGTGTCCGAGAACAGCTGTGTGAGAGGGGTGAGGTCCTCGACGACGATGTCCATGTTGGTGTGCTGCCAGATCTCCTCAAACGCCTGCTGCACTATCCCATCGTTCTGGGTTGACGACAACGTGCCTGTACAGTAGACCACGGACCCACCCGGCACACACGACTTGATGGCTGCCCTGTAGCCGATTTCATCAAAATTGCAAAGTATACTTATCTAGCAAAGTATACTTTGAGGGAGTATTCATTTATTTTTCACCAAAATGCGTTATTTCGTATAGAAAATCTTTTTGTGACAATTGGATTGGCTGCAAAATTAACGTCAAAATCCATTCCAGTTACTTAATAGGGGTGAAAGGGTTAACAAAACAACAGATTCATATGCATCAGGACCCGGTTGTTCAAAACATCCGTTAGCTTAACGGACTGTTAAATCCTTAACTGAATGGTTAAAATCTCTGTTTTAACAGAGATTTTAACCATTCAGTTAAGGATTTAACAGTCCGTTAAGGATTTAACAGTCCGTTAAGCTAATTGGTGTTTTTAACAACCGGGCCCAGGCTGATCAAGCAGGCAAACTGACCACCAGCTCCACTGGTCAAAAACTCAAGAAGCCCGCTGGAGTGGCTGTATGGCGGGCAGCGAAGCTCCGGATTAAGTTGTGCATACTGGAGCTACGCTAATAGCACACATCCACAGGTTGAAGTAACGGACCGAGATCTATAAATACATTAAATATGCATAAAAGCATCAATAAATGAAGAACAATTTTTATTTTTTTTTTATTCCCTCTATATACTCCATTATAATGGAGTATATGGAGGGAGTAAAAAAATCTTCTTTTTTTTCTTCATTTATTGATGCTTTTAGGCATATTTAATGTATTTATAGACCTCGGTCCGTTACTTCAACCTGTGCACACATCGTAAGGTGTCATAATTTTCTCTGTCAGTGGCTAATACAAAAGTAAATTTTCCACAAAATAAATGATGTGTTAAAACATATGGTCATTACATTACTTACACGAGTAGGCTCTTCTGTTTCTTGATGAGCTCCACCCGGTATTTGACGAGACTGGGCATGTAGAAATTGTTCTTGTCCTCGGTGACTATCTGTCTGTCCGAGCTACACGGTACGTCCACCAACACCTACATTGTACACGTCTAACCATAGGTTCATTCATAGATTGGGGTTTTATGTCCGTTCAACAGCAAGGTAATCCCATATAGATGGGAAGACACCCGTATCACAGCTCCAGTTAAGGTGCGTAATTTGGAGGTAAATTTCTTATTTCTCCATCAAAAATGGCAAGTTGGGAGTGCTTTAGAATCGTCTCAATGAGACGATTCTAAAGGACTCCCAACTTGCCATTTTTGATGAAGAAATAACAAAATTTCACCCCAAGTTGGTCAAAATACGCACCTTAACTGGAGCTGTGAGCAAGGTCATCCTATATAGATGGGAAGACAGCTGTATGGTAAGTACATAGTACATTCAGCACTGAGATTACAATAAATACTTTCAGCACGGACAGTCAGTGTCCTGATCTGGTGCCAGGCACAGTATAGATCCCAGTAAATTCACATTAAGATATGAATCATTCAGGATAAATCCCAGTAAATTCACGTTAAGATATAAATTCTTCAGTATGGATCCCAGTAAATTCACGTTAAGATATGAATCCTTCAGTATAAATTCCAGTATGAATCCGAGTAAATTCACAATAAGATATGAATCATTCAGGATAAATCCCAGTAAATTCACATTAAGATATGAATTCTTCAGTATGGATCCCAGTAAATTCACGTTAAGATATGAATCCTACAGTATAAATTCCAGTATGAATCCCAGTAAATTCACAATAAGATATGAATCATTCAGGATAAATCCCAGTAAATCATTCAGTATGGATTCATCGTTAAGATACACATACCAGTCCGTCCTAACACATTATTTATTACACATAGCAAACAGTGCAGAACCTGATCAGAATGCGATGATCATGTACATGTACTCACACAATCACTAGACTGATGAAAATGCACCCGCACAGTCTGATCCGGGTCAGCACTGTTCGCCAATCAGTCACTGAAACGACATGTGATATGTCATGAAAAATATTTACAAAATTTACAATATTTTCTGTTAATGACGTCAACATTTGACAAACCTTTCATGGCAAATGCGGAAATTTCGTCAAATTGCGACGTCATCTACAGAAAATATCAGTTTCTGTATAAAATATATTTCATGAAAAATCGCATGGCGTGTCTCATATGTGGCTGTGACTGGAGAAATGGGGCTTTATATGGGATTTGTGACCAGTGTAGCTCCTGATCAAATAGCACACTCATGTAGTCCGATACCGATCTACATTGCTTGTTAGAACCATGACGGGTGTTTCATTGATGGAATGGCGAACAGTGCAGATCCTGATCAGACTGTGCGGATGCACAGGCTGATCTGGATCTACACTGGTCGCAAAACCCATAAGCTCCATTTCTCCAGTCACAGCCACAAATGTGGTACCTTCAGAGCTCCAGATAATCTGTGTATTTGCGTAAATACCCAATTAAAATTGCCAAAAACCCAATTGAAATCAGAAGTAGCGATTATCAAAAAGCAATAACAAATTTGTGCTACCTTTATCATTCTACAGAAAACAATAAACAGACCACAAACATAGCATATTTTTCTTATTTTCCATGAAAACACATCTTGGTATTTCATTAAAATTGTCTCCAAGGAGACAATTCTAATGAAATGCCAAGACTTGTTTTCATTTAGAAGCAAACTATTCAATAATTGCGTTCTGTTGATGTGTAAACAGTAGTGTGATTTTATTTTACCCAATTAAAATATTGAAATACCCAATTGCTTCAAATATGATGGAGTGAAAATACTCAATTACTAATTCCTTATCTGGAGCCCTGTACCTTGTCGTAGATGTCTCCCTGGAATGAGGCGCCGTCCTTGTGGTAGAACGCCATACTGCCGTAGTTGCCCTCGGGGATGTAGGTGCGCAGTGTGTTCTGTAGTCGCTGCATCCGTGACTCAGACACATCATTTAAGTGCACACTGTCTGCAACATACAAACCATTGACCTGTAAGTAACTGGAATTGATTTTGATATGTTAATTTTGCAACCAATTCAACTGTCACTAGATCACCGACTAGTCCATTTATGAAACGAGGATGTTTTTGTTCTTAAAAATATGAAAATTGCAGTGGAACTTCTCTAAAACGGACACCAAGAAAATAATTTTGATCTTAATTTTGATGAGTTTCTTGGTCATTTATCTCAGGTGAAAATGTCTTTTCGTGATCGCATACCACACAAATATGACTCAGAATGATCACATGCCTGATTTACAGTGAAACCTCTCTAAGCCGGACACCCTGGGGACCTCCCAAGGTGTCCGGTTTAAAGGGTGTTGAAAGGGGTAAAACACCTTCTATATTTAATGATGCGATTTGATATTAAGATGAAATACTATACTGGGCAACTTTAGTATTTTCCTTCTTTTAAAGGTACATGCCCATCCAGTAGGTACAAAATGTTCTGTATATCAGATACATCATCTGGGACATTTTCTGGCAAAATAAACATTCTTTCACCATTAACCCACGTATTGATTGACATTATTATACATTTTATATCAGACTTAAATTTCCACACTGATATCAGGGGCGATAACATTGTTTCCTTAAAATGTTAACAGACATTACTGTTTATTATCTGTATTATTTTTGATGTGCAATGATCATACTTTATAATCTGTCGAAAATATTGTTTTTTCAGGTGATGCATTTAATTAGTATAAATAATTAAAAAATATCATGACTCATTTGCATATGAAAATAGCCTGATACCACTGAGCGTCACTATCAGTAAAATAATTATTTCTAAATGATTATATCTGTATAGCGGGCACTCGTATTTTTTAGAACTGGTGGAATAGTGACACAATTACACACTTATTTAATTCCTAGAAAGAACATTTTGTGCCTACTGAGTGGGTATGTACCTTTAAAGATAAGTACCGAACATTAGGTGGAAATACAACCAACATAAGTCATGAACCAATTGAAGTCAATGGATACAATAGTTTTTATCTCAATATTTTCTGTATTTCTCCATAAATATTTTTGTTGTTATCACTCATTTGAACCATCTCGTCAAGTGGTAACAATATATACTTTCAGGATTTTAAGATATAGACACCTCATTTTGGATGTATGGAACAATTAGAATGATAGTCAAATATCTAGAATATTTAGGAAGAAGATTTTATTTGATGTAAACTACAGTTTCTAATTATTCAAACATATTTGTCATGAAATAATATAACATTTTGTAAGGCGCGCGATTATAAATACTTCCGATCACGTAAGGAAGCGAGATCAGCCGATGCTGAGCCATGCTCAGGCACGACCAATCACCCATCTCGACCTCGCGTACACATCACGAGTACGTGCTCAGAAAGCTCTATAAGCGCGGGTCTAGCTCTTTGTGTTCTGTAATTAGGATATACTAATATAACATGTTGTATGGCGCGTGATTATAAATATTTCCGATTACGCATCTCATTCTAATGACCGAAGTCGGGAAACGAAATCAGCCGATGATTTAGGGATGAAAGGGTTAAATTCCTCTCATGGGTTTGTATGTAGTCAGTAACAAGTAGATGGTCACTTTGTTTTGGGAATAATTCCACCAGTACATGAAATATTTTCCCAACAATTCACGAGTTATATGTATCTTTGTTATGACGTGATATTCAGAGCCTCCTCATTTGCCGACGCCCTTAACTCTTTGCATGCTAGCGGCGAAAATATCCGCCAAACGAATTAGAGGAGTACATGTACATGTATATGTTTTATTTCTCTCTGTAAATATGTCTTGAAATTTCATTAGAATTACGGGGAGAAATACAAGAAAATATGATGCATTCTTGTCCGCAAGTTTTGAACTATTTATAGCCCACAAGTTTCCCAGCATGCAAAGAGTTAATAACATTTAGAAGGGACAGAATGTAACTACCATTGTTATTGGTTTAAATGTTTTAACCCATTACATGTCAAGGATACAATATTTTGTTGACAAAAATCTTTTAATTTTTTTCTTTTTTTCTACACAGAAGTATATGCTGTTACCACGCATTTGAAACGTCTCGGTTCAGAGGAGTGGTAACAACATAAACTTTTGAGAAGAAATAAAGAAAATGGTGATACAAATTCCCAAAAAACTACATGAATTGTAATTGTATCTGGCCGATAATGGGTTACAGTACAAATGTGTCAACAAAATTATCCCGAATTCACCACCCGCTGCACGCACCTGTCCTAAGGGTCTGTAGCAAGGTCATGGCCTTTCCACCAGGAGCAGCACAAAGGTCAAGGACAGTGTCAGTAGGCTGAAGGTCAAGGGCAACGATGGGCAACACTGAAGATGCTGTCATGAGGAAGTGACCTAAAATAAATCCATAGAAGACGGAGCTCCAGATAAAGTTGTGTATCTAAAGAGCTTTATACCCCGAGATTTAAAATTCAATGCATATTTTACTTTTACAAATGCATTATTGATTTTCTTCTTTATTAAAGAGGGAAGAAATTATTAAAAAAATAAAACACATTTAACAAATTCACTTATTTGAGCTGCTTTCTGCAGCTCAACTGCTTGCTTTTGCTCAACTGTTTGCTTTTTGCAGCTCAACTAAGTAAATTTCAACTTTATTACAGTATTTTCACCACTCAATTTGAAAATCAATGCATATTTTCACATTGGTGCAAGTATTTTGTACTCCCACTGATAATCAATGTGTATTCTGCTAAAATAAATGTGTATAATATGCCATTATACATCTTCTCTGGAGATGTGGAAGACAGGTAACACAGTTTATCATTATGAACCAGGGCCCGGTTGCTCAAAGCTTCTGTTAGCTTAACAGTCTGTTAAGCTAACAGAGGTTTTGAGCAACCGGGCCTAGGATAAAAAGTTTTGCATTTGTGACGAGCATAACTCCAAATCAACCTGAATTTCTCAGCATGACATACACCGTCATTCAGTCAGCCAAATGTGTTTGTTTTGTTTGTTTCTTGGTGTTTAATGGCTGGCCTTCTGACCAGTGTAGCTCCTGTCAAATAGCACACTCCTGTAGCCTGGTAGCAAGCAATATTCATTGTTAGAAGCACAACGTGTTTCATCGGTGGAATGGCGACCAGTGCAGATCCTGATCAGACTGTGCGGATGCACAGGCTGGTCTGGATCTACACTGGTCGCAAAACCCATAAGCTCCATATCTCCAGTCACAGCCACAAATAATGCTGATGTCATACAAATGAGATATTAACTTTCAACTCCACAGGACTGGAGTGGTATTGGCAAAACATGTAAATCCAGATGAGTCGGCTCGTGACGAGCCGTCTGTGACATTCTGTGACATACTCACATAATAAACAATTTTTATAATTTTTAATCAATTTCCAAGTGATTTCTAAACCATGGCATAGGGGCTGTACGATATACTCTCAACATTAACATGGAGAGTATATCATAGAACCCCTAATTATAATTTCCACCCATAAGTCCCATTTCTCCAGCCACAAATACTTACTGGCTAGGCTGCCATACTGATGATGCTTCTGATAGGAAAACTCCTTTATGCTGCCTTTGGGGAAGGTGAGCACCCGCAGTTGGTTGGGCAGCGACACACTGCCGGGCACGACCTTAATGTTTATACCACTCGGTGTGTACACATTCTGATCCATCTCCTCCATTCGCAGTTGCTGAGAATCCGTATACACAGTTTTTGCAGGCATAAAACTCTGAAGGTTCATACTGTCAAGATCCTTGCGTTCGTCAAACACTGTATACTGTTCGGTTTCGCTTATGTCACTTGTATATGGAATCTCCTCAAACTCAAATCGATTGTGATCGGAGTAATTATCTGTGCTGGAACTGTGCGAGTCATTTACAATAGAATGTGAGTTAGCAGCAGAGTTGTGATCTGCCATAGCATCAGAGTCATCAGAAGCCACTACTATATCATCAGAGCTCTTTTCCTCAGATTTTAATCGCACAGCAGCCTTGTGAACAATATCGTACGCCCCATGCTGTAACATTGTATTCTCTGTTTGTTCAGTGTCAGTGAAGTTGTTTAAAACTGCACAGTATTTGCTAGTTGTAAGCAAAGCTATGCGAATTGAGGGCCATAGTGTCTCATATACAGGACGGTAGAACAGGTCAAAGTGATCCAACGCATACTGAGTAGGCAGCTTCTCACGAATCTGAAAATGCAAGTCATAACCCATAGAAGGCGGGAAACAAAAGTTGTCGCCTGCTGTTGTATACCGTATCTTTATTCTCAGTAAAAATATGGTTTGACAGCACTTTAGCGCTGTTAACCCTAGCTTTCAACACCACATGCCTGTATATTGGTATTGGCAAACAGTGTAGATCCAGATGAGCCGCCTCCTGACGAGCCGTCTCATCAGGATCTTCACTTTTTGCAAGTAAATTTCATATTTTTTGAGAACAAAAACACCCCCTTTTCATAAATGGACAATATTATTGCTATAATTTACTACATACACAAAGCCGGCAAGATAATAAACATGCCATGATAATCAGGAATGTACAGCAGTTGTGTATATCCTATTGAAGTCTAAGGATAGTACAATGAATGTTTTGTGTTGACATAAAGTCTAATATTTTGTTTATTTATCAATAAAAGTATATGTTGTTACCACTCATTCAAATGGCTGACTCTGCTGATCTGCGAGGTGCCGATGAGTACCGTGCCGGTAACAACACCATTACCTAATATTAATTTACCTTAATTAACAGGTTAAATGTACCTGGACATGCAAGCCAGGTGACTTGTTAATTGAAGTAATTAACTTCTGCAGTAGCAAAAACTCTAGCTGCGAAAATAAACAATGTGTGATAGTGTGGGTGAACATGTATGTTGCAAAAGCTATTTGAACCATATAAATAAATAAATAGTGCTGAAGTCAAAAGAAAAACATTGTCAAAAACTGAAGAAAAGAAAGAATAGAAAGAGTCACAGGCGCTTTGTGATATGAAAGACAGAAGCCTCTTAAATCATACCCAATATTACTCCCATATTAATTATCTAGAAGGTAGGACACTCGCCATCTTTTCAACCAACGGAAGTGGATTATTTACCTTGAGCCCGGCTCGCTAATTCAGTAATTGTAACACACTCGAAGGCCGGGACCCGCAGGACCAGCAGGGTCCCGGCCTTTGAGCGCGTTACAATTACTGAATTAGCGAGCCGGGCTCAAGGTATACTAGTACCACTTGGGTGTCAGAGGTTCCGTCAACTGGAGGTTTCGTCAACTGAGAGGTTTCGTCAACTCGGCGTCCGGTTCGTCAATTAGGCAATTAAGAGTAAAACTCGATAATGACCGGCACGTGCCATACAATTGATCAGATAATTGATGGTCATTAAGTGGACATTAATGACAGATATTTGTTACAATTTTAAAGTAGGTTTAGTTGTATATGGGCATTTAATGGCAAATATTTGCAAATATGTGTTGATATTTCAAAGTATGTTTAGTTGTATATGGGCATTTAATGGCAGATATTTTATGTATATGGACATTTAATGGCATATATTTTAATAACATTTTAAAGTATCTTTAGGTGTATATTTTGTGTATTTGTGTATTTGTATAATCACCCGTTTCTGCAGCATTTGTCAGCCATCATTTTTCAGCCATCACCAGATACACAATCTGTTCAGGGCCGTAGCGGCCACCACGACAGCACGGCGCTGCCGTGGCATTATTTTGGCCCGTTTTTTCCCCGTCAGCTTCATGAATTGAACATCAATTAGCCGATTTATGATAAATACCATTCAACTATAATCACCTAATTGACGAACCGGTAACCAGTTGACGGAACCACTCGACTTTTCACTCTAGTTTGCCTAATTGACAAAACCTCCAGTTGACGGAATCTCTTGAATCCGTACCACTTCCGTTGGTTGAAAAGATGACGAGTGTCCTACCATCTAGATATTTAATATCAGAGTAAAAATAGGTATGATGTAACGTGCGTTTTTTAGTTCATACCACAAAACGCCTGTGGAAAGAGTGAGCCTGAGCCCTGAGCCTGCTGAGGGCGACCTCTACAGAGAACTTTCCGCCACAAAAGGTAACACAACACTTACCAATGCTTTCCTAGAACTGAATCGCCTTGGTATAACTAAATATCGCCGAGATATTATATTCAGATTATTAAATGGTGTAGATAATGACATTTTCAAGAAAAAATCAGGCATGTAAAAAAATTTGTTGTTGTTGTTATTCTGCTCGAAAGCGAAAGTAGTTTGAACCGGAAACAGGAATCCCTAAGTTTTTATAAAACCCTTGTGCTGATTGGTCGTTTGAGCTGAAAATCCGCTGCAGTAACCAATTGAACGTCCGGTTACTAAAATTTAGGCCACGTCCGTCAACCGAGGAGGAGTCATGAACATAGCAAATGAAGAGGATTTCATAGTGTTACTACTCGACAGGGTACACGTGAAGCCTTTATAAACTTGAAACATGCAGGGGTTGTATAATATGAGAAGTCCAGGTGAACACAGTTCTTTTATTTAGCCTTTTAGGTCTTAATTTTCAAGACAAACATTGACTGTCTGATTCTCTGATTCTGTGAACTAGTAAGGCTTTTGACTCGGTACCACACGAAAGACTATTTTATAAGTTATAGAATCTCGGCATTCAGGGTAAAGTGCTAGACTGGATTCATATTTTTCTCTCCGGAAGAACACAATGTGTTGGATATAGAAATGCATACTCTTCATGGTCAAGTGTGGACAGCGGCGTCCCCCAGGGAAGTGTACTGGGTCCGGTATTATTTTTATGCTTTATAAATGACCTTCCCGAAACAGTGTCTTGACTTCTATCTATCTATATGGTACGTCAATACAGTCACATTTGACTATTAGATGACGGTGCGATCGGGTAAGAATAAGATTAGGTATAAAGGAAAATAGAACAGTTAGAAGTTTAGGTCGATACCGGACGTATAAATAAAAAGGTGTGATGTGTAACAGAGAGAGAGAAAGAAAAGTTTCCAAACTACGTTTCGTCTTTCAGTGATAGACCAATCCGGCTACAGTAGCTGCCAAGGGATACAAGATCCCAACCGACACAGCTCTAACACATCACTAAGAATTACTTGTAGTTTGGGGCTCTAACATTTTACGGAGAGAATGTCGCGAGCTCCCGCTTGAAGGATACCAAGTCGGGAGCATCGGCGAGTGTGGATGGCAATGTGTTTCAGAGTTTCACTGTCCTTGGGAAGTAGCTGAACTTGAAGGAGTCTGAAGAGGCTGAGTACTGTCGGAACTTGTGGCCATGGCTGGATCTGGTACGTCGGGAGGCTGGTGTCAGGTAATCTGTCTCTGGGATCTCTACAAGGTTGTTGACTATCTTGTATAGTAGGGTCAACTGTGTTTTGGCTCTTCTGTTCTCAAGCGTTTCCCATTGTAGGTGGTCCAGCATGGTACCCACACTGCTGGTGTTTCTGTAGCGATTTGTCGCGTACCGGGCAGCCCTCCGCTGTACCATCTCCAGCTTGTAAATCAGTGACTGGGTATGTGGGTTCCATACTGACGAACAGTATTCGAGGCCTGGTCGCACTAGTGAGAAGTATGCGGATGACTTGGTCTTCTCGTTACTGATTCTCAAGTTTCTTCTCAGGAACCCTAGTGCGCTGTTGCCCTTCTTGACCGTCTTGTCAATATGTGCCTTCCATGTCAAGTCGCTCGATAGTTCGACTCCCAAGTACTTTTGGTAGGTGTCTTTCTGGTCATCATCTGGTGACCCTTGAGCGTATAGTTGTACGTAGTGGGTGATCTGGATCTGGTGATGCGCATGACACTGCATTTTTCGGGATGGAAGCACATACCCCAGGTCTTTTCCCAAACAGTAAGGTGTTGAAGGTCTTCTTGTAGGAGTTTGCAGTCCTCTTGTGAGTTTATTTCTCTGTAAATGACGCAGTCATCAGCAAAAAGTCTAGTCGGGGATTTCACACAGTCTGGAAGGTCGTTGATAAATAGTAGGAAGAGCATGGGACCAAGGACGCTACCCTGTCAAAATATTTGCAGACGACAGCAAGATATTTTCAAATGCATTGGATGAAGACCTATGTAAAAAGCTACAAGAGGATCTCGACAAGTTATGTCCAATAGATGGAAACTATGTTTTAATGCGGCAAAATGTAAAGTTCTACATATGGGTTATAACAATGAGAATCATCGATACATTATGATTGATAAGGACAACAATTATGTTTCACTAACTTCTGTAGATGATGAAAAGGACCTTGGCGTCACATTTTAACGTAATCTCTTTACTTTACTACCGTATTTTCACTACTCTAATAACTCTATTTGAAAATCAATGCATATTTTCACACTCCCAGTTTTGATAATCAATGTGTATTCTGCTAAAATAAGTGCGTAAAATACGCCAATACACACCTTATCTGGAGCTTATTTTAGCAGAATACACATTTGTTATCAAAGGTGGGCGTACAAAATACTCGCACCAATGTGAAAATAAGTTGAAAATTTACTTTGTTGAGCTGCAAAAAGCAAACAGTGTTGTCTTTTTGCAGCTCAAACAAGTAAATGTTTTAATTTTTTTATCCTTTATTCCCTATTTAATAAGGAAGAAAATCAATTATACATTTGTAAAAGTAAAATATGCATTGAATTTGAAATATCGTGGTATCCTACTCTTTTGACACAAAACTTATCTGGAGCTTTGCCCTAATCTTCAAAAATCAGTACTTCCAATCTCCTTCCTATATGCCAGGCATCAGGCAGGTAGGCAATCATGCATACAAGTTACTGCTGTATGATTTCAGCCGTCAAGCGACTCATGAAAGAGGCCCAAGAACTACATGAACCGACGGAACAGTACTTCACACAACCACTAGAGGTAACACAGCTGATGGCTGTGCAAAATCATGGTGTAACCACGTGTACTGCACTCCACACCAACGTAAAATGTTTCACTTCGAAATAGGCGCCGGATTGCTGATAAATACCAATTCAGCTACATGCAGAAGCCGCTGCATAAACATTTTCATCTAATAATAAGAGATTTACTAACCAAAAAATGTGTTTATGCGATAGAGCTAAGTGGTTACGGGTGTCTCGTCAGGAAACCGGTGCATTTTCGACTCAAAACTGTTTACGGCGGCACAAAGTGCAACACCAGTGGTAACAACCCTTGCTTATATTACTTTCTGTGTACATATCCCATTATCATGCTCAAAATCAGGAATTTGGTTGGTCGATGCTGAGCTTGGCTCAGCCTCGACCAGTCATATTGCCTGATTTCAAGAGTTTTGGAGAATGTGCTCAGAAACTTTAACCCTTTCAACACCACAGGCCTGTATAGTGGTACTGGTAACAAGTGTAGATTCAGATGAGCCGGCTCGTGACGGTTATCGACCCTGATATCACTGTGGAAATTTACATCTGATATAAAATGTATAATACCGTAATGCCAATCAATACGTGGCGTAATTGTGAATGTTTATTTTGCCAGAAAATGTCTCGGATGATGATGTCTCCCATATAAAGAACATTTTGTACCTACTAAGTGGGCATGTACCGTAACCTATATATATATCTTACACAGGACAACCTGTTCGAGTGGCACTTCACACTGCGTGGGCCGTTGGACAGTGAGTTTGATGGTGGACTCTACCATGGACGAATCATCCTGCCTCCTGACTACCCCATGAAACCTCCCAGCATCATCATCCTCACGGTAAACACCACAATAGGCGTATATGTGGCCAGTGTAGACTCTGATCATCCTACCTCCTGACTACCCCATGAAATCTCGCAGCATCATCATTCTCACGTAAACACCACAATTGTGGCGTATATGTGGCCAGAGTTGACTCATCATCCTGCCTCCCGACTACCCTCCTCACAGTATTAAAGCACGGTATATATCATATGTCGCTGTGATTGGAGAAATGGGGCTATAACACATCGGAGTTCAATTTTGGGGGCGAATTGGGCGAAGAAACATTGCATCTGGCTACTATAATTGTCAGTTCAAAGTTAGGGGGATCTGGGTCTACACTCGTCGCATGTGACATGCGACGAGTGTAGACCCAGATTCCCCTAACTACATCATGAAACCTCCAAGCATCATAATACACACGGTAAACACCACAAACCCACAAAATGCTGCCTATACGATATTCCAAATATAGTGCTATTTTAAATATGATTGTAAACTTTGCTCTATACCTAGAAAAATTATATGTTGGGCTGCCATTTCTTTTTTATCAAACTTGTATTTCAGTAGTACAGTGAAACCTCTCTAAACCGGACACCCTGGGTGGTCCCCAGGGTGTACGGCTTAGAGAGGTTTCACTGTACTAATTTGATCATTCTGAGCCATAGTTGTGTGCTATGCGATCACGAGCAGTCATGATCACCTGAGGTAAAAAACTCATCAAAAATAAGATCACAGGTGTTTTCTTGATGTCTGGCTTAGAGAGGTTCCACTGTACATATTTGCTAGTCTAACATTTTTTTTTTTTAGCTTATATTTAACGGCGGCACTGGCTCTAGGACCTTGCATGCCGTCTCCCAAGAATGGGAGAAAGAACGGAGGTTACATCTGCATTTCAGCTTTTTATTCCCCAGGTCTCGTAGTGTTTGGACTGTGTGTCCATCCGAGTACACAATCCGAGTACACAATCGGGGCCTTATTTGGTAACCACTCAAGCCTATCGGTCATTCTTTTGTTTGAAAACAATGGATGTACCACAGAGCTCCAGTTAAGGTGCGTAATTTGACCAACTTGGGGTGAAATTTTGTTATTTCTTCATAAAAAATGGCAAGTTGGGAGTGCTTTAGAATCGTCTCATTCAGACGACTCTAAAGCACTCCCAACTTGCCATTTTTGATGGAGAAATAAGAAATTTACCTCCAAATTACACACCTTAACTGAAGCTCTGGTACCACCTAAAGGTTGTAACGTAGGGTCGTTCATGTGTAAGTCTGGTTAAGAAGTTTGCCAGAGTCTCCAATCTGCTACCGGGGGCATTCATGTGTCGACAGACCACATTTTCATGTTGTTTAACAAATTATAATCAATCTATCCAACCAATCAGATACATGCATATGGATTCAGCTTCATCTGTGGTGTCTGTCATTCTGTGATTTCAGCCGAACGGGCGGTTTGAGACGAACAAGAAGATCTGCCTGAGTATATCGGGCCACCACCCCGAGTCCTGGCAGCCGTCCTGGTCCAGTAAGTGGCCGTAGCCATATATTCCATGGTTACTGGGCGGACCATGACCTTATTATCACCTATAATTTATGTATGCATTCAGCTAATATCTTCATATTGCACACATGCATTACTAAGTAACTATACATCATTCAACATTCATACAATTACCCTCGCTACTGATCGTACGTCCGTCCATCTGTCTGTATATTTATATGAAGGTTTTAGGTAAGAGTTTCTCAATTCACCTATAATTTCTGTTTGCCTTCAGCTAATATCTTCATATTGCACACATGCATTACTTGCATGTAGTAACGATACATCCTTCCACATTAATACAATTACCCTCGCTACTGATTGTACGTTCATCAGTCAGTCTGTTTATTTATTGAACATTTTTGTAACAGTTTCTCAAATAGGGGCCCTAAGTGCGTCGGCAGGCCACATTATCTAGTATTCCATGGTTACTTGGGGGTCCACAGCCTTATATTCCATGGTTACTGGGGGGACCACAACGTTATATTCCATGGTTACTGGGGGGACCACAGCCTTATATTCCATGGTTATTGGGGCAACTGCAGCCATATATTCCATGGTTACTGGGGGGACCACCGCCTTATAGTTCATGGTTACTGGGGGACCACAGCCTTATATTCCATTGTTACTAGGGACCACATCCTTATATTCCATTGTTACTGGGGGGACCACATCATTATATTCCATGGTTACTGGGGGGACTGCCACCGTATATTCCATGGTTACTGGGGGACCACAACCTTATATTCCATGGTTACTGGGGGGACCACAACCTTATATTCCATGGTTACTGGGCGACCACTGGGTCATTCCATGTCAAATCACCCAATATTTCAGGAGGCCCACGCTCTTCGGTCTCGGATTTTGCTGAATTTGTTACCAAATGTTCTATAGCTATATTAATGGAAAGATCCAAAGTTTGAGCGCTGTGGTCCAAGTACTTTCTAGACGCGGTCTTCTTATTTTTCGACAATTCCAGTTCCCCATATCTTTGCTAATACAGTACATAGAGCAATGAAATTTTCTGTGGTGATAGACAATGATATATAGACTTGATATATACAAAAACAATGATTAATTATGATAACAATTTCCCAGATGCATTTGATTATGTCTATTTATTTTGCGAGCAGCCATGTTTAAGGGCCTAAATGAGATACTTGTACTTTTACATATATAGATATAGATCGCCAATTTTTTCAGCTCTTAAAGCTGGTCCTACTGGCTGTGTAATTCCGGAATATTAGAACTCTGTGTTCATTGGCTATCACATGACACCCTCATAAAATCACTTTGTAGCACATTTTCAACAGACCAAAACCTCATGTGGGCATATTACAAAAAACTTCAAATAAGCTTTATTTTGAAGGTATTGTCATGTAGTGTAAGTTTGCCAAGTTTCATTTTCTTTATGAAACTCCTTCTTGGAGAACAACTGGCGCAATTGGAGCTACTTTTGACACTCTTGAATGACTCTCGCATACATACATGTATGTTATGTATGGACCAGGTTTGTTGAACAAAAAATGGAGTCCACAAATTCCCTTGCCAGTTTAAAGTACTACTTGGCTATACTAATGCAGCTTGTTTATAAATCAAATCTAGAGCAGTAGGATATGTTGTTGCATGTTCCTCAGTGGTGGATCCAGAGGTGGTGGGGGGGGGGGGGGTGTTCCCGGTGATCTTTATCCATCTGAAACAATTCACTACAAACAGTGGCAAACAACAGACTATACAACACTTGAAACCATAGCAAGTCATTGGATGAGTTCATAGAACATCTTGTTCACAGAACTGACCAACTCACTGCCCACCACTACATAGCTAAGCACCAATCTGCATTTCTCTCAAATTTGAAACAAGAACCTCATGAGGCGATTATAATCCTAGACTTTGTTGTTCAGGATGCGGCTGAAGGTTTTCATTGGAACAATAATCAGGCAACACTTCATCCATTCATTGTGTATTACAAGAAGGATGACCAAACAGCTCATGCTAGCATGTGTGTCATTAGTGACCACTTACACCATGACACGATTACAGTTCACCGATTTATGTATGATGTGTTGAATCACATGAAACAAGTTCTCTGCCCAGATGTAACAAAAGTCTACTACTTTTCAGATGGAGCAGCATCACAATACAAACATTTTAAGAACTTCTCTAATCTTGTCTATCACGAAGATGATTTTTGTATGTGCACAGAGTGGCATTTCTTCGCCACAAGCTATGGCAAAAATGTCTGATGGAGTTGGGGGCACAGTGAAGCGAGAAGCAGCAAAGGCCAGTCTACAGGCAACACTAACAGGCTAACAGGCCACATTCTTACTCCTAGGGATTTTTATGAGTGGAGTTGATCACACATTCTGAATGTCAAATTCTTCTTCATCAGTAAAGAAGAAGTGACTGCTCACATGGATAACCAGCAGCAGCGATTCTCAAATGCCAAGTCTGTGTCAGGATCACGGAGTCATCACTGTTATGTTCCAACACCCACAGGGCGTAACCTCTTGGTCACGAGGATATCGGGTGAGGAGGAATCAATTGAAGTTGATATACTTCAAAGCAATATTTCAGCCACAGATAATGAATCTGATATAGAAGCTCCAACTCCCGTGCCCACAGCTGTGACATTGAGAGACTACGAAATTGGCAACATTGTTGGTTGTCAGTATGATGGGAAGTGGTGGATTGGCCATATACGAGACAAGGCCGACGTAGAAGATGATGTCCAGATCTCATTCATGCACCCTCATGGCCCGGCAAGGTCATTTAAGTGGCCTGCGAGGGGTGGGGGGGGGGGGGGGGGGGACATTTGTTGGGTACCACTGCAGTGTATTCTCTATCTGGTGAACACTCCTAACACTCCAAATAGAAGACAATAATATTTGGAGAAGGAAGATGTGGAAATCTTATCAAAAGTAGCATAAAATGTGACAATCCATGCTGATCATGTGCATACGGACATGTAAACTACACTCACGAGTTACCAAAAGAGTGGATAATTGAAAGCCACATTTCACCATGAAAGAATTTCATAAAGGATATGAAACTTTGGACTTATAAACTTCTTGTTAATACCTTAAAAATAAAGCTTATTTGAAGTTTTTTGTAATATGCCTACATGAGGTTTTGATCTGTTGAAAATGTGCTACAAAGTGATTTTTCCTGATTTTAGGAGGGTGTCATGTGATAGCTAATCAACAGAGTTCTAATATTCCGGAATTATACAGCCAGTAGGACCAGCTTTAAGAGTTGAACAAATTGGTGGTCTATATGAAGTACAAGTATCTCATTTAGGTCCTTAAACATGGCTGCTCGCAAAATTAAAAGACATAATTTGGACATTTCAAATGCATCTGGGCAATTGTTATCATAATTAATCATTGTTTTTAGCCAGGTTTTTTGAAAAAAAATCCAGGCTATTGGATTGGCGAAAGCCGGGCGGCGGGCGGCGGGCGGCTGGCGGCGTCCACAATCAATGTTAAGTTTTCGTGTTTGAGTCCATTTCTTTGTTACTGTACCACCTAGGACCACCAAACTTTCACAGCTTCATAATCAAGGGGTGCCCACCACATATCACTATCCAACATGTTACTTTTTTAGCTCACCTGAGCAAGCTCATGTGAGCTATTGTTACCGCAATGTGTCCGTCGTCCGTCGTCGTCCGTGAACATTTTACAAACGTCTTCTCCTCGGTAACCATTGGGTCTATAGTCACCAAACTTCATGGTCATGGTCCTTAGGTAGGGGGATTACAAAATTGTTAAAATGACGTCATTACGTAATCCAAGATGGCCGCCGTCTAAAAAAATAGCACAAATTCTTCTTAAAAATCTTCTTCTCAAGAACCGCCAACCGGATTTCGACAAAACTTGGTAGGAATGATTGATGTACATGCTCTTTCAAAGTTGTTAAAATGGTGACCCCGGGGTCAAAAATGGGCGTGGCCCGTGGGGTCAAATTGGGGTCAAATTTTATTTTTGACTGAATATGGTCATGTCATATATCAAATTGAAGGTATCAATGAGGCGATCACTCTGGTGCATTTTTTGTCGAAATCGGATTGTTATGTCATCCAAGATGGCCGCCGAAAGGTCAAAAGGTTGTTCTTTTATTAGAGATTTCAAAATTCTTCTTCACATGAACCGCTTGGCCCATGGTAGCCAAACTTAAAAGTTATGGTCCATGGGTGAAGCCTTTTCAGATTTGTTAAAATGGAGGTCATCGCTAATCCAAGATGGCCGCCGTCTAAAAATAGCATAAATTCTTAAAAAATCTTCTTCTCATGAACCACTGGCCGGATTTCGACGAAACTTGGTAGGAATGATCAATGTACATTGCTCTTTCAAAGTTGTTAAAATGGTGACCCCGGGGTCAAAAATGGGCGTGGCCCGTGGGGTCAAATTGGGGTCAAATTTTATTTTTGACCGAATATGGTCATGTTATATATGAAATCGAAGGTATCAATGAGGCGATCACTCTGGTACATTTTTTGTCGAAATCGGATTGTTATGTCATCCAAGATGGCCGCCGAAATGTCAAAAGGTCGTTCTTTTATTAGAGATTTCAAAATTCTTCTTCACATGAACCGTTTGGCCCATGGTAGCCAAACTTAAAAGTTATGGTCCATGGGTGAAGCCTTTTCAGGTTTGTTAAAATGGAGGTCATCGCTAATCCAAGATGGCCGCCGTCTAAAAATAGCATAAATTCTTAAAAAATCTTCTTCTCATGAACCGCTGGCCGGATTTCGACTAAACTTGATAGGAATGATTCATTTACAATGCTCTTTCAAAGGTGTGAAAATGGTGACCCCGGGGTCAAAAATGAGCGTAGCCCGTGGGGTCAAATTGGGGTCATATTTTATTTTTGACCGAATATGCTCATGCCATATATAAAATTGAAGGTATCGATGAGACGATTGCTCTGGTGCAATATTTGTCGGAATCGGATGATTATGTCATCCATGATGGCCACCAAAAGGTCCATTTATTCAAGATTTTTAACGTCTTTTTCTCAGGAACCACATGGCCGATGCTGGCCAAACTTCATAGGAAGTTAAGATCCTTGGGTGAAGCATTTTCAGATTTTGTAAAATGAGAGTCATCGCTTAATCCAAGATGACCGCCATCTAAAAATAGCACAATTTTTTTAAAACACATGAACTCAATGTCACATTCTCCTCTGGTGTTCATGGAGTCAGGTGAGCGAATTAGGGCCATCATGGCCCTCTTGTTTTTAACTTGACCCATTTTTTCCGCGTAGTCGACTTAGCCATTTTCAATGTTAAGTTTTCGCGTTTACAATGTTAAGTTTTCGTGTTTAAGTCCATTTCTTTGGTACTGTACCACCTAGGACCACCAAACTTTCACAGCTTCATAATCAAGGGGTACCCACCACATATCACTATCCAACAAGTTACTTTTTTTTTTAACTTCACCCAATTTTTCCGCTCAGTCGACTTAGCCATTTTCAATGTTAAGTTTTCGCGTTTACAATGTTAAGTTTTCGTGTTTAAGTCCATTTCTTTGGTACTGTACCACCTAGGACCACCAAACTTTCACAGCTTCATAACCAAGGGGTGCCTACCACATACAACTATCCAACATGTGACCATTTTTTTACCTTCACCTATTATTTCTACGTAATTGACTTAGCCATTTTAACAATAAACTTTTTAACGTACGTCTGGTTTAAAGTTTTTTGGTTAAACTTTTTCGTTATACTATATTCTCTGCAACTGCTTCGCCCATTACCTTGAAACTTCACAGGGTGTTTATCATCATCCATATTTTCATTCTAACCCCAACCGTGCGGCCTGTGCCAATGTCAAGGTCAAATTACTTTGAATTTTTTTGTTAAAGTTTTTCGTGTACTATATCTCGCAATTGCTTCACCCAATACCTTGATACTTCACATGTGTGTTTATCATCATTGTCGCCACCTGCTTGCGGAAAGCGCGATCTGTGCCCATGTCAAGGTCAAATTACTTGAATTTTTTTATTAAAGTTTTTTCGTGTACTATATCTCTGCAACTGCTTCACCCATACCTTCATACTTCACATGGGTGTTTATCATCATTGTCGCACCATGCTTGCGGAAAGCGCGATCCTGTGCCCAATGTCAAGGTCAAATTACTTTGAATTTTTTTGTTAAAGTTTTTTCGTGTACTATATCTCTGCAACTGCTTCACCCAATACCTTGATACTTCACATGGGTGTTTATCATCATTGTCACACCTGCTTGCGGAAAGCGCGATATCGTCGGCATTTTGGCATACATCCGTCCGTTCGTCCGTGTGTCCGGTTAAAGTTTTTTGGTTAAAGTTTTTCCATCTACTATATCTATTTTTTTATAGTGTCCATGCCTCGTCCCAAGGCGCGACATGCAGGCCACGGCCATCTAGTCTACAAAAAGTGGGTATAATTATGTTATCCAAGTGTCTATGCTTGGAAAAAACCTGGCCTTCGTGGCTTTGCCTCGTTTCTTGTTATTGTTTATATCAAGTCTATATATCATTGTTTATCACCACAGAACATTTCATTGCTATATGTACTGTATTAGCAAAGATATGGGGTACTGGAATTGTCGAAAAATAAGAAGACAGCAATTTTCGGACAAAATGAGGCACACACCATGCACAGTAAAAGTAAAGATCTTTCCATTTATATGGCTATAGAACATTTTGTAACAAATTCAGCACAATCCGAGACCAAAGAGCGTGGGGCATTCTTTGATTTGATATGGAATGACCCCACTACCATATATTCCATGGTTATTGGGGCGACCACAACCATATATTCCATGGTTACTGGGGGGACCACAGCCATATATTACATGGTTACTGGGGCGGGGGGCCACAGCCTTATATTCCGTGGTTACTGAGGGGACCACAGGCCTGTATATTCCATGGTTACTGGGGGGGGGGCGACCACAGCCTTTTTATAGTCCATGGTTACTGGGGGGGGACCATAACCTTATATTCCATGGTTACTGGGGGAACCACAACTGTATATTCCATAGTTACTGGGGGGGGGGCGCAGCCATATATTCTATTGTTACTGGGGGGACCACAGCCGTATTTTCCATGGTTACTGGGGGGACCACAGCCGTATATTTCATAGTTACAGAGGGACCACAGCTGTATTTTCCATGGTTACTGGGGGGACCATGACCGTATATTCCATAGTTACAGGGGGACCACAGCCGTATATTCCATGGTTACTGGGGCGGCCACATCCATATATTCCATGGTTCCTGGGGGGACCACAGACCCGTATATTCCATGGTTACTGAGGGGAGGGGGGGGGGGGGGGTGTGACCACAGCCTTATATTCCATGGTTACTGAGGGGACCACAACGTTATATTCCATGGTTACTGGGGGAACCACAACCGTATATTCCATAGTTACTGGGGGATCACATCCGTATATTCTATGGTTACTGGGGGGACCACATCCTTATATTCCATGGTTACTGGGGCGACCACAGCCATATATTCCATAGTTACTGGGGGGACCACAGCCATATATTCCATGGTTTCTGGGGGGGCCACAGTCTTATATTCCATGGTCATTGGGGGGAACCACAGCACAGCCTTATATTCCATAGTTACTGGGGGGACCGCAGCCGCAGCCGTATATTCTATGGTTACTGGGGGACCACAGCCTTATATTCCATGGTTACTGGGGGGACCACAGCCATATATTCTATAGTTACTGGGGGACCACAGCCGTATATTCCATGGTTACTGGGGGGACCACAGCCTTATATTCCATGGTTACTGGGGGGACCTCAGTCGTATATTCCATGGTTACTGGAGGGACCACATCCTTATATTCCATAGATACTGGGGGACCACAGCCGTATATTCCATAGTTACTGGGGGGACCACAGGCTTATATTCCATAGTTACTGAGGGGACCGCAGCCATATATTCCATGGTTACTGGGGGGACCACCACCTTATATTCTATAGTTACTGGGGGGACCACAGCCGTATATTCCATGGTTACTGGAGCGACCACAGCCTTACATTCCATAGTTACTGGGGGGACCACAGCCGTTTATTCCATGGTTACTGGAGGGACCACAGCCGTATATTCCATGGTTACTGGGGGGGGGGACCACAGCCATATATTCCATGGTTACTGGGGAGACCGCAGCCATTTATTCCATGATTACTGGAGGGACCACAGCTGTATATTCCATGGTTCGGTGCATAAATTGTGAGTTCATATATCTCATATCACAGGTGATGGGAACAACTAATCTGATAGTGTCTGTTGTTACTTGTATATATATTTTTTTCCCATCACCTGTGTCTCATATCAAATGGAAACTCGTTTGAGATCCTCGATTTATGACATTTATGGCTAATCTAGCACATGTATACCTGTAACCTGTTTGCAACCTTAAATGTCATCGTTACTCGGGGAATCGGGCTGATGGCATCTGTGACCAGGCTAGCTGTTGATCCACTGGCGCATATCTGCAGTCTGATAACAATAGAAGATTGACTGATATTCCCTGGAATGTCAGGGATGGGCTGTGGTCAGGGATAGAATGGTGTCTGAATTGTCAGTAGTATCATGTATGGCATGTGTGTTTCAGTCCGCACGGCGATGCTGGCCATTATTGGCTTCATGCCGACCCACGGCGGGGGTGCACTTGGCTCTCTGGACTACACGCCCGACGAGAGGAAAAGGCTCGCAAAAAGGTACGCTGTACCGGTGTGATTACTCTACTGATTCTATGTGTAGCTTCAACTTGTCATTCCAGTCAGCAGTGCGTACAAAATGTAGTAAAACATCAATTTGTTAATTTTTTATGTACTCAGAAATGTTTTTCAGTGTACCAAAGCACCAAATCAGGTGCATAATGGCATATTGTATGCACTTATTTTAGCAGAATACGCATTGATTATCAAAAGTGGGAATACAAAACACTCACAGCAATGTGAAAATATGCATTGATTTTCAAACTGAGTAGTGAAAAAACTGTAATAAAGTTGAACTTTTGCTTAATTGAGCTGCAAAAAGCAAACGGTGTTTGCATTTTGCAGCTCAAATAAGTGAATTTTTTCATTTGTTTTATTTTTATCATTTTTACCATTAATAAGGAAGAAAATCAATAATACATTTGTAAAAGTAAAATACGCATTGAATTTGAAATGTGGGGGCATAATACTCTTTAGATAGAAAACTTATCTGGAGATCTGGTGGAAATATAGTCGCCACCCTGTCCGTCTCCAAGATTTACGTCAAAGTTTTAGGCTACCTACTATCTCTGTTTATGTAAGTCGGATTGGCGTGAAACTTCAATGACTTATTGGTCATCATCCACAGTTTCATTCTTACCCTACACATGTTGCGCCTGTGCTCAATCAATGTCAAATGGTATAGAACTATGCTTTAAACATTTTGAGGGCTACATCCTCCGTAGTGTTACTGATTTCTTGTTCAAAGTTTGATCATACATTCCCAAATAAAAACGATTTAGAATGTTATATCTTCTTGTTTGTTTGAGTGTATTGTGTGCACTGTTAACATTCAGCTCTTAAACTGAGCAATATTATTCTGTTGTGATGTTTGACTATTGTGCAATCAGATATACTCACAGTTTTTGTAAGGTACTCGATCTATACCATAATCTACAATCTAAAGTGGATCTATTTGTCATTCACAAACTTAACTCATTACATGCCGAGGCCACAAACTTTTATATACAAAAAATAATTCTCTTAAAGGTACATGCCCACTCGGTAGGTTATACTATAGGGATACATATAGTTTATTAGACATTGTATATCAGACGTAAAGTTCCACATTGATATCAGGGGCGATAACCGTGTTTCCTTAAAATGTTAACAGACATTACTATTTATTTTTTGATGTGCAATGATCATACTTTATAATCTGTCGTAAATATTTATTTTTTCAGGTGATGCATTTAATTAGTATAAATAATGAAAAATGTCATGCCTCATTTGCATATGAAAATAGCCTGATACCACTGCGCGTCACTATCAGTAAAATAAATATTACTAAATGATTATATCTGTATAGTGGGCACTCGTAATTTTTAGAACTGGTGGAATAGTGACACAATTATACACCTATCAAGAACATTCTGTGCCTACTGAGTGGGCATGCCATTAATTATGCATAGAAGTATTATGTTGTTACCACTCGATTCAAATGAGCAGTAACAACATATACTTTTTAATAGAAATAAGAAAAATAGCAAAAATTGTTTCAAGTTGTTAATACAGTGACACCTCTCTAAACCGACACCCTGGGAGGTCCCCAGTACAGTGTGGGAGGTCCCCAGTACAGTGTGGGAGGTCCCCAGTACAGTGTGGGAGGTCCCCAGTCCTGGGAGGTCCCCAGTACAGTGTGGGAGGTCCCCAGTACAGTGTGGGAGGTACCCAGTACAGTGTGGGAGGTCCCCAGTACAGTGTGGGAGGTCCCCAGTACAGTGTGGGAGGTCCCCAGTACAGTGTGGGAGGTACCCAGTACAGTGTGGGAGGTCCCCAGTCCTGGGAGGTCCCCAGGGTGTCTGGCTTAGAGAGGTTTCATTGTAAATCAGGCATTTGATCATTCTGAGCCATAGTTGTGTGCTATGTGATCACGAACAGATATTATCACCAGAGTTAAATGGCCAAGAAACTGAACAAAAATAAGATCACAAGTGGTTTCTTTGTGTCCGATTTAGAGAGGTTCCACTGTACGCCATGTCGGGTATTCAGCTATGTGTGTACCTTGCAGGTCGCGTGACTGGCAGTGCCCGCAGTGTGGGAGAATAGACGGAGTATTGAAGCCCGTCACCGCGGCCTCCGAGCAGACTCGACAGGAGGCGCGCCAACTCGCCGCTCAGATGGACTTCAAGGTGCGCCCAAAATACAGCCTTTACATCAGTGTTATGAGTAACCTCCCTTAAAATTATTCCAGGTCATCATCAGCATTAGAAATGGTGGAATTTTTCGGTTTGATGTTGCTTTGCTTAGTTTAAACAAGTTAAGCAACGTGGTGTCAAACTGACAAATTCCGCAAATTCAAAGGTCAATGATGCCGGGACGTACCGGGACGTACCTGCTTTTATTTGACGAAATTATGTCCGATATTGATGTTATGGCAAAAAAAACCAGACTATTTTTGTATGGTTTAAATTTAACATGGGGCTGAAACAGAGTGGGAGGGAGAGTGACTACCGGTTGTGAAAAACAAACGGACAAATGTAAATTACTGACCTAAACAAAATAATGTTCATTTACAAGTAATAATTTATTTAAAAAAAATAAGCCTCCCATCAAAATTCAATAGAAAATCTATTTTAAAAAACTATGAAATTCAAAAGGTTTGTTGATGTTACATGTTTTTCATCTTAATATTTTACACACATACATTGTAGTATCATGTAACATAAAACAATCAATCTAAGCTGCCAAAGTGCCAATCATCCGCAGTATTGCGTGTGTTGAGCCCCAGTATGTGCGGCTGTGTCACATGTTGGTTGTGTTCCACAGAACGAGCGAGAGCGCCAGGAGGCGGTGAAGGCCGTTGAGAGTTTGCCAGGGGAGGCCACTCCGACCTCTGCCAGCCCAGCTGTACCGGATGGTGCAGGGGAGGCCACTCCGACTTCTGCCAGCCCAACTGTACCGGATAGTGCCTCACCGCCAACTGTACTGCCACCCCCGCTTGCGCTGCCCCTGCCATTCGCCCAGTTCCCGTTCCTGCCCCCGTTCCTCAACGCGGGTCAGCAGCCCCGGCCGACGCCTGGTACCTCGGTGCCGCGGTTCCCCCTACCGTTTGTCTCCCCGATGTTGCCCATGCCGCCGTACATGATGCACAACGCACGTTTCCCTATGCCTGGATTTGGGCCAAGGATGGTTCCTCCCTGGCTGCCGGGTGCTACAGGAATGGGAACCAGACCACCAGTTGTACCTCCCAATGTAGGAGAGCCTGAAGCACCAAGGGAGAGTACCCCGCCCATATCTACAGCAGTCACCACAGCCAATACAGACGCAAACACAGCCAGTACAGCCGCCGACACAGCCAGTACAGCCGCCAACAACAGCCAGTACAGCCGCCACCACAGCCAGTACACCGGTAACTACAACTAGTGGACCAGCCATGGACACAGTTACAGGTTCTATACATGACAACTCGTCCACACCTACCCCGGGTACAAGTCGGGCACCAGAAACACCCAGCACTTCTACAAACACAGACACTAACAGCGGTGTGCGACAGAGAAACGTGACCACAAACAGAGATGCTAATGCACCGACTACCCCTGCTGTGGCGAGAGTTAACCAACATGCAGAAATCCCGCCAGAGCGGCCCTCACTGCCGAGCGTGGGGTACCTCGTGTTTGTGGGCACCATATTGACAATCATCGCCCTTCTGATCTTCCGCCGTCTCCACATGATGAAGTATTTCACTCTCAGATTCTAATGTCAGTTTATTGACATTCGTATATGTATCACAAACCACGCAACTTACATCTGTATTCTGGAGTAAATTAGTATAGTTTCTGTAATATTATCACAAGAGAACATCATCTGTGTTTGCCAGACATTATGTCTTCCGACACAATTTCATTGGTGAGTGGTTATATAATTGGCAATTCAAATACATGTACATGTATATATAAATGTATGTGTGTAACTAGCGCGACACAAGGGGCCTAAGAATGTGTTTGCAAAAATAAAGGCGTTAAAATCCGAGTCACTTGCAGATTCACACTGTAGGATCAAATATTCTTGTTGATGGCAGTCCGGCTACTTTTGGGACTGAATGATGACTAGCGCATGCTGATCTGGGACTACGCTTGTCACAATTATAGTAAGGTGTGTTTATCCTCTGGGCCTCCCACAAAAACTGCCTTATACAGTCTGGATTTGAGGCACCGGGGACCACTTCCGTGAAACGTGTAAATCCGTAAATTTTCGGCTTTGGGTGGGGATACCCCTATGTTTTCACGTTTGCGATCATATCCCGGTCAGGAAATTTGGTTCGAAAACTACGGTACATGAACTAAAGCATTGCGATGCGGTGCGGTATTGCACTCGACTCGTTCTAAAGCGTTTACTGTGCGGTGCAATATTCCGATTGGAAATTCCTCTTGCCTTGCCCATAAGGAGAATTACGGAATGTGCCGATGAATCTCTCCGTTTGTTTCCGTCCCACTCGGGACTGGTGCTAATTTATTGTCGAGCCCGCTTGCGGAAAGCGAGACAGTGATCACAATGACGTCCGGGTGTGCGTGCGTGCGTGCGCGCGCACGTGAAATCTGCGTTAAAGTTTTTAAATACCTTATTGTCGAACCCGCTTGTGGAAAGTGAGACAGTGATCACAATGACGTCCAGGTGTCCGTGCGTGTGTGCGTGCGTCCGAAATCTGCGTTAAAGTTTTTAAATACCTTATATCTCTGCAGTACTAAGTCACATTGACTTGAAACTTCATATGCTTATTAGTCATCATCCATATATTCATGCCGTGTCCCACTCGTGCGGCCCCTGTGCCCAAGGACAAGGTAAAATGACTTAATAGAAGTTTGGGTTAAATATTTTGTCATAATTTGCGTTAAAAGTTTTCAGATACCTACCATCTCTGTAACCGTAAGTCGGATTTGCTCGACACTTTGTATGCTTATTGGTCATCATCCATATATTCATTCTGTGTCCCACTCATGCGGCCACTGTGCCCCAAGGTCAAGGCCAAATGACTTAGAAGTTTGCTTTATTATAAAATCTGCGTTGAAGTTTTTACATACCTTATATCTCCACAATTGTTACTCCAATTTACTTCCAACTTCCAATACTTCCTTTTCATCATCCATAGTTTCATTCTATAGCCCACACATGTGGCCCACATGCCCAAGATCAAGGTCGACCGACTTTTAAATTTGCGTTAAAGCTTTTACATACGTTATATCTCCACAACCCTTAATTCAAACTTCAAATAAATACACTCCAAGACCATCAAATGCCTCGGCGGGCTCGACATGCGGGCTGCGGCCATCTGGTTGTGGAAGGATTTGATTGGTCGAGAAAAAGATGTTGGCGACACGTGTTTTAATGGCTATCCTGTTTGCCATGACAGTGAAAGAGCTTTTGCTTCCTGATACGCACGCTGGTGCCATATTGAATAAGATTGTAATTATTTTATTTATTCTCCTATTGTTTCTTATTTTATCTAAGAGATATGTTCCGTGCAATAGGCTTTTAGAGTAGACGGAATAGTAGATATTACCCCACCCACACATTTTCTATTCCTTGCCCAAACTTTAATCAACCTGGATCGGGTCCCGAGGGTTGGGGGAGGGGGATGAATCAATTTGGCACTGCCCTAACGGGTCCCTATCGCCAATTTTTTTTTCGGTGTAGACTTCATTTTTTAATTGCCCCCGGCCCCCCACCCACTTCATTTCCTATTCTTTGCCCAAGCTTTTTGGGTCGGATCATGAGGGTTGGGGGGATGAGCGAATTTGGCACTGCCCTAATGGGTCCCTATTGCCAATGTTTTTTGTTTTATGGGGTACTTTAAAAAAAATACATGATTTTATACCAAAATAGTGACATTTTTCTTCTTGAAAATTGGTTTTATTTGTCAATAATACCCACAAATGTCTGCAGCAGGGGGGCTTTGCCACCCTGATCCCCCACAATGTGTTTTTCCTCTTGAAGCTACTGGGGACCTGCGGCCCCCAGCTTGTTTTCAGGATTTTCAATTATCCTCTGTTCCCACACGATTTATCCGACTTCGAAGATGGGCAGTCTGGCTTAATTGGTTACTACACATTCTACAATGATTGCGACTATCTGTGATAGCATTGTTGGTAAAAGTGTGTGGAATTCACGTTCGTTTACTGTGATCTATATTGGGTACACGTGTAGCTAGGGTACTGTTTATTCCACCTATTTAATGCACAATACTTTATCGATTCATAGCATTTCAAATATGTTTCGAATACGTGTTTGAAAATACTTCTGATAAAACTCAGGTTATTGCAGATTTACTTGCAGTCCATAGAATCAAGACCATTGTCTGAAACGTTTCTTCACACATGAGAGATGATCGTGGGGCATCCGTGGGGCATATTATCCATCGTATGGACTTAGAAAGGTTCTTGCATACAGCCACTATACTATATTGGACATCACTGAAATCCACATTGAATTTTGTATTATGTACACAATGACGACTGCTTACTAGTATTTTGTATTTCAGTAGCCGATTTCATCAAAATTGCAAAGTATACTTATCTAGCAAAGTATACTTTGAGGGAGTAATCATTTATTTTTTCACGAAATGCATTACGGTATGTCATATAGAACTAACAACTGCATATGATGATTAAAAGTATGCAGAATTATTATACTGAATATTACATTATCACAGCTGTGATAATGTAATAAATTCAGTATAATAAAAATTAATAAATTTATCATTAAATTGAAATATTCTCCCTCAAAGTATACTTTGCTAGATAAGTATACTTTGTTGGTGTTGGTGAAATAGGCTACAGATGATTGTTCAACAGCATTTGCTACATTGTATGTCAGCAATAACTGGATACTCGTCGAAGCAATTGTATTTGAAAGCACAGAAAATTCCTTATCTTCAATAAAGTGGCCATTAATGATTCTTCATGCTTTAATTATTAAATTTTTACCCTTCCAAAGGAAGGAGTGTTTATGCCATACCCCCAGTGTCGTAGTCGGCGTCTGTCCGTCTATGTCTGTCCGTCTTCAAAAATCTGAAAACTTAACATTGGGGGAAATTTGTTATTTGTTATCATGCCATGCCAAATTCCTGACCCTCGTCACATTAAGTTTCACACCATTGCTTGTGGTGGTTGGTTGGGAGCATGTGATGGGTAATTTAATGATCGGGATTCATCCTTACCGGAATCCCGACCAGAGACCTGGTTTTATCCTAGTGTATGTTTTTGGCATTCTTGTATGCGAGAGTTGAATCTGGTTTATACCCCTTATAAGAGTAATATGATTATTCCTACTATTACTTTTAGAGTAAGGGGCCAAGTGACTGGTGTGGTATGGACCTGGCACCAGGTCGGGTTATTTTAAGTTCAGGGCTGAATATATATTTTTTTTCAATGTAAATAATCTGTTCTGATTTTGGGATGTTCAGTGGAGTTTTATGTCCATTCAATGCCATACAATATAAGGATACATTGTATACCTTTCAAAAAATATACCAGTATGGGAAGGGCATTACAAAGTCTATGTTGAATTTACAAGAACCTGCCAAAATGGAAAACCGATTATCCTGATCTGATGCCTGTTGTCCTTACCATCCCAGTAAGGATGGATTCATGTTCAGTGTGATTCCTGGTACGGATGGATTTGGGGGCAAAATTAACCATATCAATAATTTCTGGAATAGACAGTTACAGTGGAACCTCTAAACCGGACACCCTGGGAACTTCCCAGGGTGTCCGGTTTAGGGATGCTCTGCTGTAAATCAGGTATATGACCACTCCAATACGCTTGTGCGTGTTTTGCGCTCGTGAACAGACAGCACCATGAGTTAAATTGCAATGAAACACATCAGTTACCACCACTCCGAGTCTACATGGTGTCCGGTATAGAGGTTCCACTGCATCACTACATGTCCTCCCAGTATCATTATAGTGGGATAGAATATTGAAGCAGGTGACACGACAAACAAATGACTGATGTTTTATTAGCCCGTCGTAACAACACAGTGGAACGCGACCGGCATTCCTGTCAAAAGTACAAGTTCATCATGATAACAAGCAGCCTAACATACAGGCCTGTGCTGGGGTTTAATGATTAACCCTTACAATGTGGGAAACGAAAATTGTCGTCTGCTGTTGTTCAATAGTTTGTCTTTTTCTAAAGAAAACATGCCATTGGAAATTATTCTAAAGTGCTGCCAGACCATGTTTTTGCTGAGAAAAATGTAACTTAAAAAATATATAGCAGACGACAAATTTAATTCAGTGTTGTAAGGGTTAAAATACCAACCAGCAGATCCGGATGACAACTCCCACCCATATAGTCTCACCTAGGTCGGTGCTTGTAACACTCTTGCATTTATTGTATTTTGAGTACTAGTTTCAAGGGCGGATTCACGTAGGGGAAAACCTGGCTATTTCAAATAAGAAGTCCCGCCCCCCCCCCTAACTCGATATCCTGGATGCCGCCCCCCCCCCCCCCCCCCCCCCCCGAGTTTGGAAAATGAATTCATAATTGTAAGCTAAGGCACTGGCCTACATTATTTTAACCCCTTCAACACCACAGGCCTGTATAGTGGTATTGGCAAAAAGTGTAGATCCAGATGAGACCCGTCTCATCAGGCTCTGCAATTTTTGCAAGTAATTTTCATATTTTTGAGAACAAAAACACCCCCTTTTCATAAATGGACTAGTCTGAAAATCATTTTGTGATGATTGGATTGGTTGCAAAATTAACATATGAATAGCCATTCCAGTTACTTAGAGGTGAAAGGGTTAAACTAAAATTTGAGCCATGATCAAAATCCTGGCCAACTACAACCAGTATACAGGGATCCTCCAGATTATCGGACAAAAATGGCAGTGTTTTTACGATATTTTTCTTAAAATAGCAGCTATGGGCATACAATTTTCACAGAACAATCCTCGATTATTGCTTTCTCAGCACATGCAACTATTTAGCAAAATGAGCCATCTTTCTCACTTACAATTGGGTCAGATCATCAGTCGTAAGATTGCCCCAAAATTAACATCGACAATCAGTTATCCGGACAAACGTACATGTATAATAGTCTTTATAACTTATAAATCATAAGTTTATTGCCTGTAAACCAGTGTAAACAGCATTGTGTAGTTCTGCAGAAAAATCAGTCGCCCTTCGCTTCTTGGAAAACACCATATTTATAGAATTGTGTATTTATAGAATAACTCCGCAATGACGTAATTGGCGCACTCGATTGTGGCCCCCCCCCCCCCCTGCACTACGTTTGACGTTGTAAACAACTTGAAGACAGAGTTGGGGAATGTTTTGAGCAAATTTTACTAAAATGTTTACCTTGGCGATATATTCGTCACACTGGTATGAAAACAGCAAGCAGCTGACTTTAATATATGTATTTGTTGCAATATCGGATCAAAAGAATGCGCTTAATTAACAGGTATTTTCATTTGTCCGATAAACTGATTGTCCGGATAACTGGTATAACCATGTAGACATGACAGTGGGAGCATCCAGGCTGATCAGTTGTTCAGTCTTAGAATGCGGGAAACAAAAATTGTCGTCTGATGTTTCATACATGTATTTTGTCTTTTTTTTCCCTCAAAATTCTAAACTGTTTGCAAACGCCACGTTTTTCATGATAAAAATGGAATATAAACAATAACAAGGGCATCGTTATTACGAAGCTAATCCCCTCGCTCGCAGCCTTGATAATGAAAAAAATGTCCTCAGTGACCTTGACCTTGGGCGATCGGATGTGGGTCGTATGCAAAACAAAGAACCATTGCTAGACACACACTGTGGCAAAATATTATCCAAATCGGTGATGTGGTTCATAAGTTATTGAAAAATGAAAAGTGTTACTAAGGTACGTACATGGACTAACGCTATATCCCCTCTTGCCTATCGGCGAGGGATAATACGCAGGGGGGCCGTTTCACTAAACTTTGTACAACTAAAATGTTCGTAAGCGAAAATGTATGATAGTGAAACGGGCCACAGATATCAAAATTTATCAGGATGAGAGGATCAGTGCCTGGTCGATACTGGTTGCAACTGGTTGTAAATGTCACCTCTTTCCACAATGCACGGTAACGGGCAATAATCTACGAGGTGATTTAACTAACAGAAGGCACATGAATGTAACAAGGCTTGTTATTGTTAAACAGTCATTTCATCGCACACAATGAATATTGTCTCATTTCTCAAAACATGCAACTTGAGAATTCTTCCAAAAGATGCAAAGTTAATATGATTCTCTATTTATATGACATGATTTCATAGACATTTAATATATGATGAGTAGCCAACACTGGCATTACAGCGATCTCGTGAAACAAACATTTGTTAACCCTTAAAAGTATGGAACTGAAAATTGCTGTCTGCTGTTGTTACATACTTTTCTCATTAAAAACATGGCTTGGCACCACTTTAGAATAATTTCCAAGAAATGATTCTAAAGTCCTACCAAACTATGTATGTTGATAAAAGTGAAAAATAAACAGCAGACAACAAAATTAAATTCAATATTGCAAGGGTTAAACATCCAATGTGGATACTGCGTTGTCATCTGACAGACACGGGTGACTACAACCACCAAACCATGCACGGAGTCCGTTTAACTACCGGTAGCTCATTAAATACGCCACGAGGTGTATACAATGAGGCCACTATATAACGCATAAAACTGAGAAGGATAAAACAGAAAATGATTGAAATATGGACAGTATTCGTGCACCTTTTCTCAGCAGTTCGATCCAGCCACATTAGGTACGGTGTCTTGTAGAGTAACCAAATTCACACAGGAAACCGATTCACACGTGTCAAAATGTAACATAAATGTATTTTCTTTTTACTTCTCAGTGAAGGTATATGTTGTCACCAACATTTGAACCGTCTCGATACTTTCACTGAGAAATAAGAAAAATATATTTTTCCTTGAAACAAGTTGTGTATCATGAAATGGTCAATTCACAATGATTTTTTTTCTGAAGGATGTTGAAATTTGAAAACTTCAGTTAAAACTTGATATATATTTATCATTCCATAGAAATTAATTCTTCCTGGATAAAATTGATCTACTGAAATAAATCCTACAATGTTCCCATAACATGTAACGTTAAAAAATACATATTTGATTCTATACCGATTGTACAATTTACCATATGCAAGTAATGCATTCTAATTTCAGCAAATATATACAACATAAAATTCTGCCTATAAATACATGTATATAAAGAACAACCAATAGATCTGATAAACTATGAAGTCTCAAAATATACAACGCTATGAAATCACACTTGTGTAACTTAATGCCCATTGACAAACTACTTGTATGGACAAAACGGTGGAGTATGGTCGTTTTTATTTTTTGTTAAAACTAACATGTTAAAACAGTTTAGATGGCTTGTTTTCAGGCAAATCCAGTCTATAATCTGAGCAGCTTTTGTGATCAACAGAGAGGATGAACACTGGTCACAAATACAACAAGCAGTTTGATTGGTTGAGGCTGAGCACAGCTCAGCCTCGACCAATCAAACTTCTTGTTGTATACAGATGGCTGCAGCCCGCATGTCGAGCCAGTCACAGCATTTGTCAGCCCCAGGGTGTATCAGGTATTGACGGCCTCGGGGTGTACTGATGCTGCATGGGTGCTAGAGACCTAAAACGTACTTAAAAAATCTTTAACATAAAGTTTGTAAAATCTGTTTTGTGGTTGGGGGCTGTATGGCTGTATGGGTGAGTTGCAGAGTGAAAATAATGATGATAACAAAGAAGCATACACGATCCAAGTTATAGTTGTATATGTAGCAGAGATGTATACTTTGTTTATTGGTGTTTAACGTCCTATCAACAGCTAAGGTCATTTAAGGCCGGACCAACGGGTTCGATCCCGCATTTAACCTGCTGCATTGGGGGAAAATCCCAAAATCAGAATGGAATATTTACATCGAGATAAATATATATTCAGCCATGAAATTAGAATAACCTAACCTGGTGCCAGGTCCATTCCACACCAAACTCACTTGGCCCCTTCCCCTAAAAGTAATAGGATTACGAATAATCGTAATACTCACATAAGGGGTATAACCAGATTCAACTGTCGCATACAACAATGCCAAAGATGTATGTGAGGGCCAAACCAGGTCTCCGGCCGGGATTCCGGTATTAAAGGAAGAACCCCGATCGTTTGATTACCCATCACATGCTCCCACATTTGTAAAAAACTTAACACATATTTTGGATGCATGAACACACTGACAGACACCCAGATGTCATTGTGATCATTAGGTTCGAGCTTTCCACAAGCGGGTTCAACAATAAGTGACTTTATATGTTTGCAACCAGCATAACCTTGGACCATCCAGCACAGATGATCAGGGCTTATATCATTAAAATCATTATCAGTATGTTGACCCCATATAATACTTGTGCTGGTTGAACCACAGGCAATTTAACTACAGTCCCTTTAAGGGTTCACACTATTTCGATCATCAATATTATGGTACATTTTACCTGCAATGTGACGACTAGCGACACTTAACTGTGACATATGCTACTTTCTTCCTATATATGTCTTGTCCAACTGTTCCAAGGAAGTGCCACTACATTTACCTTTACTAATTTACTAATGTTCTGATGAAAACCATTAGATGATCAATGTACAAAGAAAGCACTAATAAACTACAGTCGAGCACCGATATCTCAAACATCTCGATGATTCACTAGTCCCAATATTATATCATTATATCCTTATTTGTTTAATATAAATTTCCTCGGCTATCTCGACCATGCCCTATCTCATATATGTTCTCTATCTCGACTGTTCATTCTGTCCCCTCTGAATAAAAATATGTTAAAAATCTCTTCCCTATCTCGATCACATCTCGACTGTTCACGTGCCTGGCTGCCAAGATCGATTTGGTTGACACTAATTTTCCAAACATATTATCAAACAAAACAAAATAAATTCACACCTACCTCAGGTTGTTTGCTTAATTAGTCTACCTGGATATATTTGAGTGTTTGTCACGATTCATTAAGCATACCAAGCTGGTCATTTACACAAGTCACTGAGAGTCATTACGCCACCTTGTTGATAATGTTGACTATCTTACTACCTTTGGTCATTAGTTCATTTGCGAGTTTACTCGTGGTGTAATGGGTTAAATGATTTCATATTTTTCGCGAAAATATTCGACCATGTCACTCATCGCTATCTCGAACCTAGTCCTATCTCGACTATATGGACGAGTTCCCTTCGACTTCGAGATACTGGTGCTCGACTGTATTTTATAGTTCCGGTAATACAGCATCAAAATAGTCAGATTCCACATAACATTTGACAAACATGTAAAGTTGTTTTTCCCCTACTGATGAACATTCAACCCTTTCAACACTACAGACCATTATAAATGTATTAATGGATATTAATCATTGTTAGAAAAAGTTTACATCGTGGCCTTGTCTTTGTTTGTCCTTGTCTGTCTTTGTTATTGTTTGCTGTAAGTGTCAATGAGTTTTTGGCTAAATACTAAACAATGTAGAGCCCGATCATGGATCATGTTCCCATCATGGATCACAAATGTAGCTGTGACCCGAGAAATGGGGCTTATGGCATTGGTAGCCAATCTAGCTCCTGATCTGCTCGTGAACCCATGTATACTGATAAGGAATTTTCTATTTGTTAGAAGCACTGCAGACGTTTCACCGACATAATTACTAACAATGCAGACCCTGATCAGACTGTAGATGCGCAGGATGATCTGGATCTATGCTGGTTGTGAATTTCAGATTGATTGATTGTTGCTGTCATTTAAGGCTGGGCCAACGGGTTCGATTCCGCATTTAACCTGCTGCCCGGGAGGAAATCCCAAAATCAGAACATCGAAAAAAAATATAATCAGACCCGAGATCGAAAATAACCTGACCGGGTGCCACGTCCATACCAGACCAGTCACTTGGCCCCTTCCCCTAAAAGTATTACGAGTAGGAATAATCTTAATACTTACATAATGGGTATAACCAGATTCAACTGTCACATACAAGAATGCCAACGACGTACATGAATGCCTGCCACCCACTGTAAATTTCAGAAGGCCCATTTCTCACCTCACAGCCACATATAAAGACATGCAAGTATACATAATAAAACAGTTTGAATATATGTAGTTAATAAATAATATGCACATACAATGTACGTAACAGAGCGCACACTATGGCCTTTGAAATCAGCACAGTATATATTAGATACAGACTAAACGAGTGTATCATTTAACATAATTCAGATTGCGTGTATGTGCTATACGATAACAGCTGTACACAAGTATGTACGTATATACTATATAAACAATAAATACATTTATTTACAGATTAACCCTTTCACCACCACATGCCTGTATAGTGGTATTTGCAAAAAGTGTAGATCCAGATGAGCCGGCTCATGACGAGCCGTCTCATCAGTATCTGCACTTTTTGCAGGTAGTTTTCATATCTTTGAGAATAAAAACACCCCCTTTTCCTAAATGGACTAGTCTGAAAATCATTTTGTGACAATTTGATTGGTCGAGAAAATCGACATATCAAAGTCCATTTCAGTTACTTGATGGTGAAAGAGTTAAGCACATTGGCTGCTGGTGCAGGGCACTGCAGGTAACATAAATCGTAACAAATGTCACCGTGGCTGGAGAAATGAAGCGGTCTATATTGCTTGATAGATGCATGACGGGGGTTTCATTGATGGAATGGCGAACAGTGCAGATCCTGATTAGACTGTGCGGATGCACAGGCTGATCTGGATCTACACTGGTCGCAAAACCGACAAGCCCCATTTCTCCAGTCATAACCACATATTTGATTGGGTGATTGATGATTGGAACTTCGGTTCACCAGTGATGCCCAGTACAGACTGGTGGCTGGGCGAGCCAGGACTGCCCTCAGTATTGTGAACATTTGGTTCGATAAAGGCTGCTTATTGGCATCACTTGTAGATCCTGACCAACCTGCACATGGGGGGTCACAGAACTGAACAAATATCCCTGATATTTCCTGGTTTCCCCACAATTTTCCCTGATTATATTTATGTCACTGGCAAAAATGCCGTACAATGCTGGACTAAATCTCGTCGGCTGCTGCTTTTTTTTTAAATGTCCATTTTGCTAATCAAAATCAGTGTTTGACTACAATAGAAATGGAAATGATGATAAAGTAATAGAATTGTCAAACCATGTATTGTCAAACCAAACCATGTATTTGTTGAGAAAAAGGCAAATATAATTCAACAAGGCAAATATAATTCAACAAGGCAAATATAATTCAACAGCAGATGACAATTGACATGTCACACGGTTTTGTGTTATTTTAGCAAATTAGATTTATCCCTGCAGGGAATATTTTTTACAATTTTCCCTGTTTTCCAGAATCTGTGGCCATTCTGTTGCCAACCTGAGATTTTCCACACCGGTCTATGATCCAATCCATTTGTTGATAGTAGTAAAAAGGCGTGATCAGACTGTGATGCTAATCTGGGGCTACTCTGGTCACAAACATTGATACGGCCCCTTTTGTCAGCAGGGCCAATTATAAATTATTGAGTGACATAAATTAACATTTTCTATGTAGTAGGAAACATCTAGAAGCACAGGTTGAAGTAATCTTTGGACAACTTTTGTAATCTTAATTTTAGTTAAATGTGACAGTAGACAGACGTTTGTTTCTGCTTCTAGACACAGATTGAAGTAACGGACCGAGGTCTATAAATACATTAAATATGCCTAAAAGCATCAATAAATGAAAAAACAAGAAATGCGTCTGTCGAACGCGGATGCCACCTGCAGCATATTTGAGAAACTGTGACAAAGTGGTTAACCGAAAAGTGTGACGGACGGACGGACGGACAGACGGACGGTCCAAACACTATAGGCCACCCATTTCTTCGAAACCCGGTGGCATAAAAAAAGCTAAAGTTTTTTTTTACCCCCTCCATATAGACTCCACTGGAGACTGACGTCATTTTCCATCAGCCAACCAAATCACTGCGTGTCACGTGATTCAATATTTTCTAAGATTCTAAGATGGCGGCTAATATTTATTGATAATGAGGAAGTGAATGTGTTATTTAAAAAGCGAATTTAGATTAGTGTGACGCGTCTTTGATACAGTTAACACTGGAAATCGTTGAGATTTATGCTAATGTATTAGCAACTGTAAAATATATGCCAAGAACCCTCCCCAAACAGCGGTTTTAACACGCTGTAACACGTTGTATAGGCGAGTAAAATTTACGACTTCGTGTGGGATTTTCTGACAATGGTGGTGAATGCTAGTTTTATACCTTGATAAGTACTATATTTATTACACCCGGGAGCATTTGAATGGTTTTGTACATGGTTTAGAAAGGTGTTTCATGTATGTACAAACAATAATTGACCATCCAAGACACGCTAGAAACACCTGTGATCTGGATCTACACTGGTCACAAAAAACATAACCCCATTTCTTCAGTGACAGCAACATATATAAGCAACATTGCACAATGAAAGATCGTGGAAACAGATAAAGGCAAGTAAACCACGCTCCATCATGAAAGATCGTGGCCTAACTTAATGGAGTTCTCTGTTTAACTACAAGGAAAGATCGTGAACATATCTACGTCGTGACAGGTCTGTGATGGTAGTTCACAGGTAATGGAAGATCACGCTGTCGACTATTAGGCTTGACTGGTCTGATCATCTTCTTCGTCATATATCTGTGAACATATAGAGAATATTCATATTTTTGCAACGAATATGACATAATTATATGTTCATCTCGTGGTGTGAAATGTCCATATTTCACATATGGACATTTCACACCACGAGATGAACATATATGTCATATTCGTTGCAAACGGCACTCGTGAAATATGGACATTTCACACCACGAGATGAACATATGTCATATTCTTTGCAAAAATATGAATATTCTATTTATTATATACCGCTCCATGGAAATTAGCAGTTTTTTAGACTGTATACGGTAATGAATGTGTATTTGCAGCCTATTTGCAGTCCGGCACTGCAGATGCGCGTTATGAATATAGATAGCGGAAGTAGTCGTATTTTCACCGGAAGATGTTTATTTCATCGATGAGAACATATGACTTTTATTTACATCGTATAACTATGTATTTCATGGGTAGGTATGTAATAAAAATATATATTCTATTAATGGAGAAAATGGGAAGACATGGGAAAATACATTCTATAATACTATAGTACATGTATGTCTATGTTAGCCTTCCTACGCTGTTGACGGAAATTGCCGTCTGCTGTTTTTCATTTTTGCTTTAATTCTTAACAAACAAGAAATGCATCTTGTCGAACGTGGATGCCACCTGCAGCATATTTGAGAAACTGTGACAAATTGGTTAACCGAAAAGTGTGACAGACAGATGGACGGACGGACAGATGGTCCAAACACTATATGCCACCCGTTTCTTCGAAACCCGGTGGCATAAAAACTGGTTTTGACAGCACATGAGAATCGTCTCCACTGGAGACGATACTCATGTGCTGTCAAAACCAGGTTTTTGTCAAGAAATATTGAAAATAAAACATTTCCAGCAGACGACAGAATTTAATTCAGCATAGTAAGGGTTAATTCTAGTACAGTTCTTCACACACAAATTAATGCAACAAGTAATCCATCACACTGATGGATGTACACCTTAAAAAGTTTAACCAAATTTCTAAGTCATTTGACTTTGATTGTAAGTACAGGGGCCATATGGGCGGGCTATACAATGAAATATAGAAAATATATATGAACAAGAAATGGGTCTTGTCAAACGCGGATGCCACCTGCAGCATATTTGAGGAACTGTGACAAAAGTGGTTAACCGAAAAGTGTGACGGACGGACAGACGGACGGACGGACGGACGGTCCAAACACTATATGCCACCCGTTTCTTCGAAACCCGTTGGCATAAAAATAGCTGAATTACTGTTTGTCGTCTGTCATTTAAGGGATCATGGCTGTGGCTCAGGGGTAGAATACACGACTTCAAACTGAACGTTACGAGTTCAAAACCCTCCCTAGTGCATGAAAATTACTTTCATAGTATTTCCATCCCACTGGTCTGTCATATGAGATATGACCTTAGCTGTTGCTGGGACGTTAAAACCTCATTGATTTTTACTTTTTAAATTAAATTTTACTCATCGAGAGCATGGTTTGACAACACTTTAGAATCATTTCCAATGGAAATGGAAATGATTCTAAAGTGTTGTCAAACCATGTTTTTATTGAGAAAGAAGACAAAATATGAAACAACAGCAGACAACAATTTTTGTTACGTGGTTATAACGACGTCGCCACACAAGTAAATCACGGGGCCGTGTCGTCTGTACAATCGACCAGTCTTATACATGTACATAGGCTACCAACTTGGCAAATCATTAGTAACTTCCTTTCGAACTACTTCTGACACATCATCGGCATTAGAATTGGTGGTTTTTGCCTGTTTGACGTTAGATGTCAAACCGACTAACTCTTTCTAAAGGTTGTTACTTGTGATTTTCGAAGTTCGGTAACTATCAGGCGAGTCAATAAACATAGTATTTCTGCAGGCCTTAAATGACCGTAGCTGTTGATAGGCCGTTAAACACAATAAATAAATCAATCATCAAGGTATACTAGTCCTGGGTTTAGTGACCTAGAATAAAATAATAATGTAATAAAATATAACAAGAGGCCCAAATGGGCCTGTATCGCTCACCTAAAAGCCTCCATAGTGGTCATCTTGATTTCACAAAGACTCTTCACTTCAAATGTTCCACAGAATTTGTTGGTACCTTCTGATCTAACATATATTGCGAATGTGCATGTGATTTACTGCCATATCTTCGATTTGATATATAAAATAATGACCATATTTGGTCGAAAATAAAATTTGACCCCTATTTGACCCCTCGGGCCATGACCATTTTTGACCCAGAGGCCACCATATGAACAAATCTGAATCAGCGTTAACTATCGATCATTCATACAAAGTTTCGTCGTAATCGGCCTGGCGGTTTGTGAGAAGAAGATTTTTTGACAATTTGACCTACTTTTCAACGGCGGACATCTTGGATTTGGTGATGACCTCCATTTTGACAAAAATGAACAGGTTTCACCAACAAACCATTTCAGTTAAGTTTGGTCAATATCGGCCAAGCAGTTCACAAGAAGAAGTCCTTTGAAATCTTTGGTAAAAGAACAACCTTTTGACCTGTCGGTGGCCATCTTGGATGACGTAATCATCTGATTTTGGCAAAACATGCTCCAGAGTGATCGTCTCGTCGATACCTTGGATTGGATATATTATATGACCATATTCGGTCAAAAATATAATTTGACCCCTAGTTGACCCCTCGGGCCACGCCCATTTTTGACCCAGGTGCCACCATATGAACAAATCTGAAACGGCGTTAAATATCAATCATTCACACCAAGTTTCGTCGAAATCAGCCTGGAGGTTGTGAGAAGAAGATTTTTTTGACAATTTGACCTACTTTTCAACGGCGGACATCTTGGATTTGGTGATGACCTCCATTTTAACAAAAATGGACAGGCTTCATCCACAGACCATTACAGTTAAGTTTGGCCAATATCGGCCAAGCAGTTCACAAGAAGAATACGTTTGAAATCTTTAGTAAAAGAACAACTTTTTTACCTTTCGGTGGCCATCTTGGATGACAAAATCATCTGATTTAGACAAAAAATGCTCCAGAGTGATCAACTAGTCGATACCTTCGATTTGATATATTATATGACCATATTCGGCCACGCCCATTTTTGACCCAGGGGCCACCATATGAACAAATCGAAACAGCGTTAACTATCAATCATTCACACCAAGTTTCGTCGAAATCGGCCTGGAGGTTTGTGAGAAGAAGATTGTTTGACAATTTGACCTACTTTTCAACGGCGGACATCTTGGATTTGGTGATGACCTCCATTTTAACAAAAATGGACAGGTTTCACCCACAAACCATTACAGTTAAGTTTGGCCAATATCGGCCAAGCAATTCACAAGAAGATTACGTTTGAAATCTTTAGTAAAAGAACAACTTTTTTACCTTTCGGTGGCCATCTTGGATGACAAAATCATCTGATTTAGACAAACAATGCTCCAGAGTGATCTACTAGCCGATACCTTCGATTTGATATATTATATGACCATATTCGGTCGAAAATAAAATTTGACCAATATTTGACCCCTCGGGCCACGCCCATTTTTGACCCAGGGGCCACCATATGAACAAATCTGAATCAGCATTAACTATCGATCATTCATACAAAGTTTCGTCAAAATCGGCCTGGCGGTTCGTGAGAAGAAGATTTTTTAAGAATTTGACCTTTTCCACGGCGGCCATCTTGGATTGTCGATGACCTTCATTTTAACAAATCTGAAATGGCATCACCCATATATCATCCCTGTAAAGTTTGACCAACATCGGCTCAGCAGTTCGGGAGAAGAAGATGATTGAAAATGTTCACGGACGACGGACACTTTGCCATAAGAATAGCTCACATGAGCTTTGCTCAGGTGAGCTAATAAACACAGCTTGCATGTAAAAAAGAAAAGAAAAAAAAAATATTAAATATTGAAGATGACAAATAAGCATATGAAGTTTCAAGCCAATGCAACTTATGGTTTTGTTTGTTGGGGTTTCACGGCCTATCTACAGCTAAGGTCATTTAAGGCCGGGTCAATGGGTTTACTACTAATTCCCATATACATGTATTACCTGTACAAGTACATGTACAAATAGGGAGGGGGGGAGGGGAATCCCAAAATCAGAACTGACTATTTACAATAAAATATATATATATCCAGCTATTAAATCAGAATAATCCTGATTTGATGCCAGTTCCTCGCCACACCAGAATCACTTGGCCCCCTCCCAAAAGCAGTAGGATCAGTAATAATCATACTACTTGTAACTTATGGTATTAACAGAGATAGTAGGTTGCCAAAACGTAAACCTCTCACAGACAGACAGACAAATGGCAACTATTGTACCCTGAAATTGTTTTCGGGATACATAATAAAATCACACTTCCAATGTATATTTTCCTGGCAGTTGTGTTTGTGGTCATGGTAGCTCATAATTGCAATAATTCTCTAGTCAACATTTTGAATGCGGTACATGGATTTTACAGAACTTGTATTTTATGAACACCCCTTATATGCGACTGTGACTGGAGAAATGGAACTTATGGGATTTGTGGACACTGTTACTCCTGATCAAATAGCACACTCCTGTAGCCTGATACTGATCTATGTAAGAAGCATGAATTGTGTCCATTTATGGAATGGCGATAAGTGTAAATCCTGGTCAGACTGTGCGGATGCACAGGCTGATCTGGATCTACACTGGTTGCAAAACCCATAAGCCCCATTTCTCCAGTCACGGCCACATATAACACACACAATGAGTGGTAATTTCAGTCAACATTTCGAATGCGCTACATGGATTTAACAGTCCTTGTCTCGGTATTTTATGAACACCCCTCACTCATATAACACACAACATAACAGACCGATCTTGGCAAACAGATGAGTTATAGTCTGTTTCACGAAAGCTGCCCAAATTTTACGGCCATATAAACAATTCAAAAACAATATTTTTTTTGATAGTATTAAATTAAAGGAAAATTTAAGAATGAGCCTTCTTTTTATTTCATGAAATTCGGTCAAATATTGGTTTTATTACGAAAAATTGATTTCTCTATGGGAATTTAACATGGGGGAAAAAGAGGTAAAGGAGTGTGGGATTAGTAAAAAAACGAAAACATTTGGAAATTGACTAGATAGCTTGGAAATAATCTAACTAAGAAAACAAAAGTTAAATTTTAAAAATCGGTCCAGTATTTCTAAAATTCAAAAAAATTTCCCCATGTTAAATCCCTATAGACATCTTCACTCCGTGAAGATGTCTATGGGGATTTAACATGGGGAAATTTTGTTTTCGCAATAAAATCAATATTTGACAAAATTTCACGAAATAAAAAGAAGGCTCATTCTTAAATTTTCCTTTAATTTAATATTATCCAAAAAAATATTGCTTTTGAATTGTTTATATGGCCGTAAAATTTGGGCAGCTTTCGTGAAACAGACAGTAGTTTTATTTTATCCACCCGTTATAATGTGTTACATGGATTTACGGGCTAGGTATTTTATGAACAACCCTCGTACAGTGGAACATCTCCAAACCAGACACCCTGGGAGGTCCCCAGGCCAGGGTGTCTGGTTTGGAGATGTTCCACTGTATATCAGACATGTAAGCATTTCATGACACATTCTAGTGTTTTGCAATCATGAAAAGTCCTTGTAATCTGAGATAAATAACAGCGAAACATATCTACAGTAAAAATCTATATTTTCCTGAGTGTCTGGTTTAGACGGGTTCCACTGTATAACACACAATGACAGACTGACCTTAGCGAAGGGATGGTCGCGGAGCTGGATGATGGTCCAGCGGTCGGCGGGGTCCTGGGTGAGACAGTGGCTGAGGAAGTCGTGACCCTCGCTGCCAAGGGACTCCGGGATGGGCGGTGTGTACCCCATACCCACCTTGAACATGATCTGGTAGTTGCTCTCCAGTTCGTGCCACGGCCGCTGTAACATGACTATACACATTAATATCCAGGTGGTCTTGTACAACAAAAAACTCTATAGATATACAATATAGGTGAAGATATTCAGTGGCTACGATGTAAGCGTAACTGTCAAATGTTGTACACATTATCCAGCTGTTTGTGTAGAACAAAACTCTATAGATATACAATATAGGTGAAGATATTCAGTGGCTACGATGTAAGTGTAACTGTCAAATGTTGTACACATTATCCAGCTGGTTGTATAGAACAAAACTCTATAGATATACAATATAGGTGAAGATATTCAGTGGCTACGATGTAAGTGTAACTGTCAAATGTTGTACACATTATCCAGCTGGTTGTATAGAACACAACTCTATAGATATACAATATAGGGGCAGATATTCAGTGGTTACGATGTAAGTGTAACTGTCAAATGTTGTACACATTATCCAGCTGGTCGTATAGAACAACAAGAAACGAGGCAAAGCCACGAAGGCCAGATTTTTTCCAAGCATATACACATGGATAACATAATTATACCCATTTTTTGTAGACTAGATGGCCGTGGCCTGCATGTCGCGCCTTGGGGCGAGGCACGGACACTAAAAAAAGAGATATAGTAGATGGAAAAACTTTAACCGGACACACGGACGTACGCACGGACGTATGCCAAAATGCCGACTATATCGCGCTTTCCGCAAGCGGGCACGACAATGATGATAAACATCCATGTGAAGTATCAAGGTAATGGGTGAAGCAGTTGCAGTCAAAAGTAATTTGACCTTGACATTGGGCACAGGGGCCGCACGGTTGGGGGGTAGAATGAAAATATGGATGATTCCCGCCGCCCATAGGCTTTTGACAGTCCAATAGCCTGGGTTTTCCAAAAAAAAAAACCTGGCTAAAAAACTCAATAGACATACAAAATAGGGGCAGATATTCAGTGGCTACGATGTAAGTGTAGGTATACCATATTTGTGACATACACAGCTGTTCTGAAGTGTAATTGTAACATGCGGTATTCTTCAGAGCTCCAGATCTAAAGAGTATTATACCCCCAGATTTCAAATTCAATGCATATTTTACTGTTACAAATGTATGATTGATTTTCTTCCATATTAAATACGGAACAAATGATAAAAAATAAAACAAAGTTAACAAGAGTTGTCAGAAGACAAGAAGCTCGCCTGTTGGCAGCCTTCACTTAAACTTGGCACAGTTGTATAAAAAACATGAATATTATATAACTTGACCTTGGGTTAAGGGGTGTGCGGTGGCCCTTGACATTGAGGTCAGTGGTGGAAGGTGGGTCATGGATTTGCTATAGCATGATATAGCATATTAAGATGAATGCATGTATGAAATATCAATGCGCTCCCTGAAAACAGAAGTAAAACAAAATTTAACCCAACGTTAAGTTTATGAAAAAACTAAGTTGGTGATTTTCTACAGCATGATAGCTATTCACATGAGGAATGCATGTATGAATTTGCTAAGTTTGTGACCATGACCTTGGGGAAAGGGGTGAGGGGCATGGGTCATGGATTTGCTGTAGCACAATAGAGGATCATCAGATGAATGCATGTATGAAATATCAAAGCGTCCCTGTAAAGAAACAGAAGTTACACAACATTTACCCTAATGTAAAGTGTATGAACATGCTAAGTTTGTGATCTTGACCTTGGGGTAAGGGTTGGGTGGTGGGTTGTGGATTTGCTACAGCATGATAGAGGGTCATCTGAGGAATGCATGTATGAAATATCAAGGCGTAGGCGTTCCATGAAAGGAAACATATGTTATAAGACATTTACCTCAACGTTAAGTTTATGAACGTGCTAAGTTTGTGACCTTGACCTTGGGGTAAGGGGTGGGCGGTGGGTCATGGATTTGCTATAGCATGATAGGGTATCATCAGATGAATGCATGTATGAAATATCAAGGTGTTCCATGAAAGAAAACAGATGTTATAAGACATTTACCCCAAAGTTAAGTTTATGAATGTGCTAAGTTTGTGACCTTGACCTTGGGATGGGTCATGGATTTGCTATAGCACGATAGATTATCATCAGATGAATGCATGTATGAAATATCAAGGTGTTCCTGTAAATAAACAGAAGATGACAACATTTACCCCAACATTAAGTTTATGAACATGATAAGTTTGTGACCTTGACCTTGGGGTAAGGGTTGGGTGGTGGGTCTTGGATTTTCTACAGCATGATAGAGGGTCATCTGAGGAATGCATGTATGAAATATCAAGGTGTTCCATGAAAGGAAACATATGTTATAAGACATTTACCCCAACGTTAAGTTTATGAACATGCTAAGTTTGTGACCTTGGGGTAAGGGGTGGGCGGTGAGTCATGGATTTGCTATAGCACGATAGGGTATCATCAGATGAATGCATGTATGAAATATGAAGGCGTTCCCTGTTAATAAACAGAAGTTACACAACATTTACCCCAATGTTAAGTTTATGAACATGCTAAGATTGTGACCTTGACCTTGGGGTAAGGGTTGGGTGGTGGGTCGTGGATTTGCTACAGCATGATATATGGTCATCTGAAGAATGCATGTATGAAATATCAAGGCGTTCCATTGAAAGGAAACAGATGATATAAGACATTTACCCCAAAGTTAAGTTTTATGTTTGTGTGTTTGTTTATTGGTGTTTAATGGCCTATCAACAGCTATGGTCATGTAAGGCCGGACAAACGGGTTCGATCCCATTTTAACATGCTGCATTGGGGGGAAAATCCCAAAATCAGAACGGAATATTTACATCGAGAAAAAATATATTCAGTCCTGAAATTAGAATAACCTGACTTGGTGCCAGGTCCATACCAAACCAAAGTCACTTGGCCCCTTCCCCTGAAATAGGATTACGAATAATCGTAATACTCACATAAGGGGTATAACGAGATTCAACTGTCACATACGAAATACCAAAGACGTATGTGAGGGCCAAACCAGGTGTCCAGTCGGGATTCCAGTAAGGATGAACCCCGATCGTTAAATTACCCATCGCATACTCCCACCTGCCACCCACACGTTAAGTTTATGAATATGCTAAGTCTGTGACCTTGACCAAATACCTATATCGGGTTAATAAATTAACCTGCCTAACTTGGTTCACAATGATCAAACATTTATCAACTTATTTAGGGCTATTCCAGGAAAAATTCTCTGGGGGGGTCGGACCGCACTTTTATTTTTGACCTGTGTCCGACACAATTAATTCCGGTTGGTTGTGGGGTCGGAAGCTATATTGTTCTTGTTGGTAGGGGTTATTCAATTTATTTGATTCTGTTAGTGGGGGGTGCACTCATATAATTAATTCAATGCTGTGGGTGTTCGCTTCGATTAGAAAATTAGATTTTCGCGGCCTCACAGCTTCTATTTTGTGTTATTCACAATGCATCATGCATTGTAAAACGCTCATGTCGATTGGCCAACAACAGAGGCGGATTCGGCCCCTTCAGAAATACCGATTTTTTTTATATTTTTTTTTACGAAATATTGAACATAGAATGCAGGAAATAGCTTCAATTCAAAAAATTTACGGGGGAGGGGGGGGGGGGGGGGGGGGGGGGGGGGGGGGGGGGGGGGGGGGGATGCCCCCGGACCCCCCTAGCCAAATTCCTCGCTCCACTCGGTCGACAAACGAGCATACCTCGTTCAAGTTCCATGTGGGCCCCCCCCCCCCCTTGGTGAAATCCTGGATCCGCCACTGAACAAAATGACACTTCCAAAGTAGCGTCCAGTGAAAACTGCCGATAATTACGTCCGTAAGCTGCAATTCGTACCAAGCGTTGTTCGTTCGCTTCCATTTAGCCACCGACGAATAAGACGAACATTTTCGGTGCGCCCGCATTTTCATGCGTCGTTCACGATTTTGACAAATTGTTACATACGCAAGGACGTTCTTCGGCAGAACACGGCAGCATCACATGTACCTACAGTACGCTCAGCGCGATTTTTGGCTTCATCCACCCAACCCAGTGATCAGATGGAGAGTGGATGTAAAAATTCCTCCCACCGTGTCGGGTGGAAATCCCACTCGTCCCGGTGGAGAGGCAAAATCTCCACCGTGGGAACATTTCTATGACCAAATCTGCCGCACACCGAGTTCCCCTGTGTTAACCCACGGCGCATCACCGTGCCAGTATACAGGCAGCGAGGAGAGCATTTATGGCTGAATTACTGGCGATTTGTCTCCCCCCGTGACCCCCGTCTCGAGCGACCATACATATTTAAAATAACAGCTGACATAACGGCGGGAAAAGGTAAACGGCCTACGTGACAATTGACATTTTTTTCCAAGATTTTCATGTAATCGATCGCATTTCCCATCCACCATATGGAACCCGATACCAACAACACAAATATTCGTGTTTCGAATTTCTGTTTAAAACCGTGACACTGATTTGTTGAATCACATCCATTCCAACTAATACTTAAAACACATATTTCACGGAAATTGAGAGGATTCTCATCTGCTACCAAACCTATTTTATAAAGGAATAAAACAAATATAAAAGCATCAATATTTAGTCTTTGTAGACGATTCTAGTGTGCTGCCAATATAGTTTTATTAAGAAATTAAAAATATGAAAAAAATATCTTTAAATTTCCTACAAGAACATGTTTTGACAAAACTTGAGAATCATCTTAGGAGACGATTCTCATATGCACAGTGCAGTAAAAACATGTTTTGTTAAGACTATGCAGCCCTTCCAGTAGTGAAAAAAAAATATAGGACACTATATCTGGCCTCCCAACACCCCTTCTAGCCAGCCGCGTTCCACCACAAATCATTTATTTGTGCAAATAAGTCATTTACCTTAACTTATTACATTAACAAGAAACGAGGCAAAGCCACGAAGGCCAGGTTTTTTCCAAGCATAGACACTTGAATAACATAATTATACCCACTTTTTGTAGACTAGATGGCCGTGGCCTGCATGTCGCGCCTTGGGGCGAGGCATGGACACTAAAAAAATAGATATAGTAGATGGAAAAACTTTAACCAAAAAACTTTAACCGGACACACGGACGAACGGACGGACGTATGCCAAAATGGCGACGATATCGCGCTTTCCGCAAGCAGATGTGACAATGATGATAAACACCCATGTGAAGTATCAAGGTATTGGGTGAAGCAGTTGCAGAGATATAGTACACAAAAAAACTTTAACAAAAAAATTCAAAGTAATTTGACCTTGACATTGGGCACAGGATCGCGCTTTCCGCAAGCAGGTGCAACAATGATGATAAACACCCATGTGAAGTATCAAGGTATTGGGTGAAGCAGTTGCAGAGATATAGTACACGAAAAAACTTTAACAAAAAAATTAAAAAAATTCAAAGTAATTTGACCTTGACATTGGGCACAGGATCGCGCTTTCCGCAAGCATGCGACAATGATGATAAACACCCATGTGAAGTATCAAGGTATTGGGTGAAGCAGTTGCAGAGATATAGTACACGAAAAAACATTAACAAAAAAATTCAAAGTAATTTGACCTTGACATTGGGCACACGATCACGGTTTCCGCACGCAGGTGCGACAATGATGATAAACACCCATGTGAAGTATCAAGTGGTATTGGGTGAAGCAGTTGCAGAGATATAGTACACGAAAAAACTTTTAACAAAAAAATTCAAAGTAATTTGACCTTGACCATTGGGCACAGGATTGCGCTTTCCGCAAGCAGGTGCGACAATGATGATAAACACCCATGTGAAGTATGAAGGTGGTATTGTGAAGCAGTTGCAGAGATATAGTACACAAAAAAACTTTAACAAAAAAATTCAAAGTAATTTGACCTTGACATTGGGCACAGGATCGCGCTTTCCGCAAGCAGGTGCGACAATGATGATAAACACCCATGTGAAGTATCAAGGTATTGGGTGAAGCAGTTGCAGAGATATAGTACACGAAAAAACATTAACAAAAAAATTCAAAGTAATTTGACCTTGACATTGGGCACACGATCACGGTTTCCGCACGCAGGTGCGACAATGATGATAAACACCCATGTGAAGTATCAAGGTATTGGGTGAAGCAGTTGCAGAGATATAGTACACAAAAAAACTTTTAACAAAAAAATTCAAAGTAATTTGACCTTGACATTGGGCACAGGATTGCGCTTTCCGCAAGCAGGTGCGACAATGATGATAAACACCCATGTGAAGTATGAAGGTATTGGGTGAAGCAGTTGCAGAGATATAGTACAACAAAAAAACTTTAACAAAAAAATTCAAAGTAATTTGACCTTGACATTGGGCACAGGATCGCGCTTTCCGCAAGCAGGTGCGACAATGATGATAAACACCCATGTGAAGTATCAAGGTATTGGGTGAAGCAGTTGCAGAGATATAGTACACGAAAAAACTTTAACAAAAAAATTCAAAGTAATTTGACCTTGACATTGGCACAGGGGCCGCACAGGTTGGGGGTTAGAATGAAAATATGGATGATGATAAACACCCATGTGAAGTTTCAAGGTAATGGGCGAAGCAGTTGCAGAGATATAGGTATACGAAAAAGTTTTAACCTAAAAAACTCTAACCAGACGTACGTTAAAAAGTTAACATTGAAAATGGCTAAGTCAATTACGTAGAAATAATAGGTGAAGGTAAAAAAATGGTCACATGTTGGATAGTTGTATGTGGTAGGCACCCCTTGGTTATGAAGCTGTGAAAGTTTGGTGGTCCTAGGTGGTACAGTACCAAAGAAATGGACATAAACACGAAAACTTAACATTGTAAACGCAAAAACTTAACATTGAAAATGGCTAACAGGCCTCGACAAATCCACTCGTCCGCTCGTATTTACGAGTAACTTTTCAGCCTGGGCGAGTGAAAATTGAAAGCCGCTCGTCCAGTTGGGCGAGTGGAAATTTGAAGATCACCACTGAGAAAACGTATTTTTGCGAAGCGAAATACTAAATTCCAATAAAATATTCAACTGATTACCGAGTGTGGTAAAGGGAGACTACCTACTACACTCGCCTTTCTGCGTTGCCAAGATACACATATACAATGTAGACTGTGTCCGACTTATTCCCATTCATGGCTGCAACTACTGAATTTAATACGTGCATTCTACAACCAGTCACCGTGACTTAGCATCCTGTTTAACTGTCGTCTGCTCTGTGTTTACAAACAAAACAAGATGTCAGACATACGCCGGTTTTTGCAGGGCGGCGGAGATATTGATAGATCCAATGAACAACTCGAAAAGGCGAAATTAATCACGGTTATCTGGCGAATTATATCTAAAACTTGGCAATCTTATTATTCCTGCAATACACAACGCTACGCTAAGCCGTTTTACAATAAGATGCAAAACTGCAGTGTACCCCTCCCACCACGGCACCATTGTTTCACGCTGTGTAGCAACAGTTACACAAATTACATAAATTACATAATTTATTTGTTGAAGCCGCGCACCGAAAGCTGGAAATATAGATCTACACGGGCACATTGACTGTGGAAATATTATTGTTATCACAAAATATTATCACAAACTGTACATACAAAAATGTATGTTTTGTTATTTGACCAAAAGTTTGGACGAGTAGAAGTCCAGTCTGGACAAGTAGATTTTTAGGTTCTCTCATCCAGTGGGACGAGTCAGAAAATAAAAATTTGTCGAGGCCTGGCTAAGTCGACTGCGCGGAAAAAATGGGTGAAGTTAAAAAAAAAAGTAACATGTTGGATAGTGATATGTGGTGGGTACCCCTTGATTATGAAGCTGTGAAAGTTTGGTGGTCCTAGGTGGTACAGTAACAAAGATATGGACTCAAACACGAAAACTTAACATTGATTGTGGAAGCCGGCCGGCCGGCCGCCGCCGCCCGCCCGCCCGCCCACCCGCCGGCCAATCCAATAGCCTGGATTTTTTTTCAAAAAACCTAGCTAAAAAAGGTATTTTTGAAAAACAATTAAGAATGAATTGGCACACATCATGGTACTACATAAATTAATTTTGTTGAAATGATGTCAACGTATTAAATTGCATGATGAATTTAGTTCAACAAATTTAACAAAAAAGTTCTATATTAACCAAAGAAAAAGCAGCCTTTTGCTTACTCCAAAAATATATAGGAATTATAGGAATTTTGCCCAAAATATAGGATATTATAGGACATTTTGAAAAAGTCTGAAAAATATAGGAATTATAGGACCGCTGGAAGGGCTGACTATGTCGCGTTTTTGTTTGGAGCTCTCGAGACCACGCTTCGCATTTTCGTGATCTCGACCTATGCGCGAGATCACGAAAACGCGAGATTGAAACATGTCCCAAACACTACACGTACAAATCGAGACGATTCTCATCTGCTACCAAACATGTTTTATTAAGGAATAAAACGAATATAAAAGCATAATTATTTCTTCAATCAATATATCTCTTGGGAGACGATTCTCGTGTGCTGTCAAAATATTTTTATCAAGAAATTAAAAACATGAAAACTAATCTAAAAAAAAATCCTACAAAAACATATTTTGACAAAACTTGAATATCGTCCAAGGAGACGATTCTCATCTGTTGCCAAAACATGTTTTATTAAGACATCGGACAAATGTGAAAAGAATACATGGGTATTTCTTCAAAAACATTTTGACAAACTTTGAGAATCGTCTTAGGAGACGATTCTCATGTGCTGCCAAATCTTGCTTTTATCAAGAAATCGAACAAATGTGAAACTGCACAAGCTAATGCGTCAATTCGATGACGTGAGCGACTACATAGCGTGGTTTTGGTATGTTCGTTTCCGCCGAGTTCTAAAGGTCAGTCACATTTTGCACGTGAAAATGGATTACCGACTGATGATTGTAAACACCATCAGGTGTGCAGCTAGATCGAAAATGATATGTCGCAAATGTGCTAATTGGGGATGGGTGGGTACGGCGGTTTTTGTTTTTTTTATCTCGCGTTTTTGCGATCTCAATCTCGCCTTCCGCTTTTGGAAATACGATTTGCCCATGTATGTGTAGATAGCATGCGTGTTGGACTTGCGTTCTACGTACATACATGCATATAAAGCATGCTAGTTTGAAGTGCGTTCTACGTACGTACGTGCATGTAATGTATGCGCAAAACTCAATTTCAACTCTACACACACATAATGACATGAACAAACGTATTTCCAAAAGCGGAAGGCGACATCATGAAAAGGCCGAGGCGAAAACGTGACATCGCGGTCTCGAAAACGCTACATAGCCAGGCGAAAACGCGAGAATTAATAAAATAGAATCTCACGTTTTTGCCTCGCGATTTGGTCTTGCGTCTTCGCGATCTTGTGTATATATATATATATGTCGACGATGCGATGCAGTAACCACACGTATCAAAATATGTTGTTGTTTTGCTCAATAAACATGTATTTGCTGCACATCAGAATTGTCTCCTAAGACGATTATCATGTTTTGTCAAATTATGTTTTTGTTGTCAAGAAATATAGATGTTTGTCCACATTTGTTATATTTATTAACAAGAGGGCCATGATGGCCCTAATTCGCTCACCTGACTCGATGAACACCAGAGGAGAATGTGACATTGAGTTCATAAGTGTTTTAAAAAAATTGTGCTATTGTTAGATGGCAGTCATCTTGGATTAAGTGATGACTCTCATTTTACCAAATCTGAAAATGCTTCACCCAAGGATCTTAACTTACTATGAAGTTTGGCCAACATCGGCCATGTGGTTCCTGAGAAAAAGACGTTCAACATCTCAAATAAATGGACTTTTTGGAGGCCATCATGGATGACATAATCATCTGATTCCGACAAATATTGCACCAGAGCAATCGCCTCATCGATACCTTCAATTTGATATATGACATGAGCATATTTGGTCAAAAATAAAATTTGACCCCACGGGCCACGCCAATTTTTGACCCCGGGGTCACCATTTTAACACCTTTGAAAGAGCATTCTATGTCGATCATTCCTACCAAGTTTCGTCGAAATCCGGCTGGCGGTTCATGAGAAGAAGATTTTTTAAGAATTTGAGCTATTTTTAGACGGTGGCCATCTTGGATCAGTGACGACCTCCGTTTTAACAAAAAAGTGCGGTCCGACGCCCCCCCCCCAGAATTTTTCCTGGAATAAACCTTAGCCATTGTTGTTGTTGTGGTAGTAGAGCTCCGTCGTTTTCTTTTCGACGAACCGTCTCGAAGGACGTAGATAGGGTTTGTTAGTCTTTCTTATTTGTGGTAAGTCAATAGTCTATATAGGTATTTACAGGTATCCGTTGGAATATTTCACCCTAAAGTAACTGGAATAGATTTTGATACCTTTAATTTTGTTGCCAATCCAATCGTCACAAAATGATTTTCAGACTAGTCCATTTATGAAAAGGAGGTGTTTTTGTTCTCACAAATATGGAAATTACTTTTAAAATGTGCAGATCCTGATGAAATGGCTTGTCACGAGCCGGCTCATCTGGATCTACACTCTTTGCCAATACCACTATACAGGCCTGTGATGTTGAAAGGGTTAAAACCGAAATGTTGCATTCATCTGTTACGTGTAAAATGTACTGTTGTCAGGAAATGTGCTAAAAGCTGTTAACCCTATGCCATGATAACCAACATACAAATTGTAGTTTTATGACCAAACAAGAGCATCACCTTTCCCGAGGCCATCTCTATGACGACACAGCCGACGCTCCAGATGTCTGCGGCTCGACCATGCCCCTCCCGGTCGTTACGCGTGATCACTTCCGGCGCCATGTACGCTGCCAAGAAAACAGTCGCAGTAGAAAAGGTGCATGTGTGTAACATCCCAGCAACGGCTAAGGTCGTACATAGAAGGGGGGTTTCACATCTTATCCAAAAGACCTGTGGGATGGCAAGTATTTTTCCTGCCTAAAGCTGGGAATGAATAAACACCTTTGATATTGATTGGTCAGTAAGCGAGGCTTACAGAATACCGCGTGGGCCCAGGTGCCTCTAAATATGTAAAAAAATCCAAGTGTGTGGACTCGTGACCTTTACTCTGGGCTTAGCGGGGGCGGCACAAACGTGAATTTGTCACAGGGTGGTAGAGGTCCATTGGAGCAATGCGTGTGTGAAATGTGAAGCGGATCCGAGCAAGGAAATAGAAGTTATTTCTCTGATGTTAAGTTTTGTAAAGAGACTAAGTATGTGACCTTCACCTCAAGATCAGCGGGGATTTGTAACATGATAGTAGAGCCTTAGAGGAATGCATGCATGAAATATTAAGAATGTTCGATGAAAGAAATAGTTAACATAACATAATAAGTTATAACATATTTCTCTGAAGTTAAGTTTTGTAAAGAGACTAAGTATGTGACCTTGGGATCAGCGGTGGGCTGGACAGTCGTGGATTTGTCACAGCTGATAGCACAACCTTAGAGGAATGCATGCATGAAATATTAAGAATTTTCAATGAAGGAAATAGAAGTTATAACTTACTTCTCTGATGTTAAGTTTTGTAAAGAGACCAAGTATTTGACCTTGACCTTGGGATCAGCGGGGGTTGGATGGTCGTGGATTTGGCACAGCATGGTAGTAGAGCTTTACAGGAATGCAGTGCGAAAATTTTAGATGAAGTAAATAGAAGTTACAACATATTTCTCTGATGTTAAGTTTAGTGACGGACGGACGCACAGACGGACGGATGGACAACATGACTCCAGTATACACCCCCCCACCACAACTCATATTGGGGGTATTAAAATCCAAATTAGATAAAGTTAAAACAAGCATAATGTTGTTACAAGTCAATGTGACTTAATTGAATGGTTTAATGCAAATGAGTAAACAGAAACTATATACTGCTTGATCTACTATACATTTCCAAGGCATCATGAAAGTTACATCTGGCCCAGAATACAACAGCCAGACATTTATAACAAGAGCAAGTGAGCAGAGGCTCACGGATACCCCGGCAGCCGCCTGGACCGACAGATAAAAACTTTAACGCAAATCTTACATACGGACGTGCCACCAATAGGGAGGAAGGGGCAATTTCTACAGTTCTAGAGTAAATCAAAGGATTATTTTGTGTTGGGTTCCGCCCCAATGGCACCTTCCTCTCGTTTGGTTGCTCCGATGGACAGACGGAAGGACAGAAACTATATATTCCCCGTCGACATACTTCATATGCCGGAGGTATAATAAAAGTAATCGGCAAACAGTGCAGATCCTGACCAAACTGCACAAATGACCAATTTGCAGGAAGCTGTGGTGTATCTACCTGTGGTGCCGATGAGAGCGTTCACCTCGCCCGCCATCGTTGTGTGGCTCTTCAGTTTCACAGAGCAGCCAAAGTCTCCGAGCTTCAGGCACCCGTTCGATGTCAGGAAAATGTTGGGACCTGTAACCGGGAGGCTGCTCTAATAACCGCCAGTAGGATAAATTACACACATGTGAATTCATGCGCATGTACTATGAACATTTTGTCAACGTGGTTGAACCAGTGTGGGGATCGGAACAGATTGTACATTGGCTTGTCAATACATAATATTACCAACAACTTTAACATTTAACACTTTCAGCCCTAAATACAGGCTACGCTCGTTTACTCAAAGTCGCTTACGTCGAAATCACCGGTTACGTCGAATTACTAGCACGGTCCCGTTTAAAATCCTATGATTTTCCATATAGCTAAGTTCGGTTAAGTCAAATTTCGATAACTCAAATTTTCCGTTTATTCGAAGGTATATTTAGGTCCCGAAAACGTAAATCTGCTGTATTTCACACTCGTTAAGTCGAAATGTCAATTTGCGGAGGTAAGTAGAAATTTGTCACCTGCAGTTTACCTGATCAAAGTCGGGTATTCAGACCATAGTTAAAGGTGTTTGCGTTGACACTGATTACTGGACTCCCGAAATGACCGTCGGTGATCATTAAGTGGTGAGCAATAAATGGCAACTATTGTATGGACCGATTTGTTAGTAAAGTGCACCTTTCCCGCGTACATAACAGACAATCAGACATGACAAGTTGTTTACGTGAAGTGGACGTCGCAGATGGGGATCGATTGTGATATTATTCTAACTGTATTTACTGTGTACATGTATGTGACGTTTTGTGTTTAATTTAAAACTGTAATTACATACAGTGCAACAATCGAAACTGGTGTGGATTCAGATTATACAGTATGGGGACGAAACATTGAATGGGCGATTTTTATGTTCTAAACATTATTAGTTTGTACAATCAAGCCTGGTCAAAAATAATCATTTATAATAGTGTTACAAATCAGTATTTCTTGTTGTTTTGTGTTGTTTCCGTGTATAATTTATTAAAATAATTCATAAAATACATGTATTATGTTCTTGTTATTATTTATTTCATTGGTGAACTGAATATGTACATATTGCTACATGCGCATGTCACGTGTGCCACATCCGGGTTATCTATTAATTACACACAGACATGCATATGTGTATTTGTAAACAAACCGAAAGTGTTTAAATATGATTTGTCTTAGAAACAGCATTTAACATGTATCCATGTACATTTAATTGCTAAAATAAATCATATTTACTACTCAAGGCTACATCAGCAAGTAATCATTTGGTTCTAACTGTCAATAAAATAGTTTGTTGTCCGACAGGTTGCGTACTACGGATACGTCAAACTACGGTTAACTCGAAGTATTTTTTTATCTCCCTTCGAATTCGAGTAAGTGAGTGTGGCCTGTAACTGGAATGGATTATATATAATATGTTAATTTTCGGTCAATTCCATTCAACACAAAATACTTTTCAAATAATCGATTTATAATTTTTTAACAAATATGAAAACAAGAATTCCGCGGAATCAAATGTCTCGCCTTGTCCCGCCGCCTTGACCTCGAGCCTGGGCCAGAAAGCAATTTTCACTGGCCCGAACATATTATACAATTATTGACTAGTGAGCCATAGAATATCAGATTATATTCTATGGCTCACTAGTCAATAATTGTTTTAGTATATGATAATAGTCGGTATATAGAACTTACGACCTTATGCTACAAGACAAAAATTGAAAAAGAATTTGAAGAAAAAAAAACAACAAGAAACGAGGCAAAGCCACGAAGGCCAGGTTTTTTCCAAGCATAGACACTTGGATAACATAAGTATACCCACTTTTTGTAGACTAGATGGCCGTGGCCGGCATGTCGCGCCTTGGGGCGAGGCATGGACACTAAACAAGAGGGCCATGATGGCCCTAATTCGCTCACCTGACTCCATGAACACCAGACGAGAATGTGACATCGAGTTCATATGTTTTAAAAAAATTGTGCTATTTTTAGATGGCGGTCATCTTGGATTAAGCGATGACTCTCATTTTACCAAATCTGAAAATGCTTCACCAGAGGATCTGAACTTCCTATGAAGTTTGGCCAGCATCGGCCATGTGGTTCCTGAGAAAAAGACGTTCAAAATCTCGAATAAATGGACCTTTTGGTGGCCATCATGGATGATATAATCATCCGATTCCGACAAATATTGCACCAGAGCAATCGCCTCATCTATACCTTCAATTTGATATATGACATGACCATATTCGGTCAAAAATAAAATTTGATCCCAATTTGACCCGACGGGCCATGCCCATTTTTGACCCCGGGGTCACCATTTTCACAACTTTGAAAGAGCAGTGAAAATTGATCATTCCTACGAAGTCAAAATCCGGCTAGCGGTTCATGAGAAGAAGATTTTTTAAGAATTTATGCTATTTTTAAACGGCGGCCATCTTGTATTAGCGATGACCTCCATTTTAACAAATCTGAAAAGGCTTCACACATGGACCATAACTTTTAAGTTTGGCTACCATGGGCCAAGCAGTTCATGTGAAGAAGAATTTTGAAATCTCTAATAAAAGTACGACCTTTTGACATATTGGCGGCCATCTTGGATAACATAACAATCCGATTTCGACAAAAAATGTACCAGAGTGATCGCCTCATTGATACCTTCAATTTGGTATATAACATGACCATATTCGGTCAAAAATAAAATTTGACCCCACGGGCCACGCCCATTTTTGACCCCGGGGTCACCATTTTAACAACTTTGAAAGAGCATTGCACATCGATCATTCTTACCAAGTTTCGTCGAAATCCGGCTAGCGGTTCATGAGAAGAAGATTTTTTAAGAATTTATGCTAGTTTTAGACAGCGGCCATCTTGGATTAGCGATGACCTCCATTTTAACAAATCTGAAAAGGCTTCACCCATGGACCATAACTTTTAAGTTTGGCTACCATGGGCCAAGCGGTTCATGTCAAGAAGAATTTTGAAATCTCTAATAAAAGAACGACCTTTTGACATATTGGCGGCCATCTTGGATAACATAACAATCCGATTTCGACAAAAAATGTACCAGAGTGATCGCCTCATTGATACCTTCAATTTGGTATATAACATGACCATATTTGGTCAAAAATAAAATTTGACCCCAATTTGACCCCACGGGCCATGCCAATTTTTGACCTTTCGGCGGCCATCTTAGATGACATAACCATCCGATTACGACAAAAAATGCACCAGAGTGGATTGATACCTTCAATTTGATATAAGACATGACCATATTTGGTCAAAAATAAAATTTGACCCCAATTTGACCCCACGGGCCATGCCCATTTTTGACCCCGGGGTGACCATTTTAACAACTTTGAAAGAGCATTGTACATCGATCATTCCTACCAAGTTTTGTCAGAATCCGGTGGGCGGTTCTTCAGAAGAAGATTTTTGAAGAATTTGTGCTATTTTTAGACGGTGGCCATCTTGGATTACGTAATTTTAACAATTTTGTAATCCCCCTACCTAAGGACCATGACCATGAAGTTTGGTGACTATAGGCCCAATGGTTACCGAGGAGAAGACGTTTGAAAATGTTCATGGACGACGGACGATGACGGGACACATTGCGGTAACAATAGCTCACATGAGCTTCGCTCAGGTGAGCTAAAAAAGAGATATAGCAGATGGAAAAACTTTAACCGGACACACGGACGTACTAGGACACACGGACGTACGGACGGACGTATGTACGTACGGACGGACGGACGGACGGACGGACGGACGGACAGACGGACGGACGGACAGACGGACGGACGTATGCCAAAATGCCGACTATCGTGCTTTCCGCAAGCGGGCGCGACAATGATGATAAACACCCATGTGAAGTATCAAGGTAATGGGTGAAGCAGTTGCAGAGATATAGTACACAAAAAAACTTTAACAAAAAAAATCAAAGTAATTTGACCTTGACTTTGGGCACAGGGGCCGCACGGTTGGGGGGTAAAATGAAAATATGGATGATGATAAACACCCATGTGAAGTTTCAAGGTAATGGGCGAAGCAGTTGCAGAGATATAGTATAGGTATCACTGTGCTAAATATAGTACACATCGGCCAGGGGGTATGCTTTTGTAGTCCGGTATAAAAAAATAGTGCAGACGTTTTGAGGCCACAGACCCAGTTTGCTTGTAAATCCTGATCCATTACAGCCCAATTTTACTTGAGAAACATGTTGGGGTGTTTTTAACACCAGTTTCCAGCATATTTCTAGCATTTAAAAGAAATTACTGAGCCTGCTTGTCACGTGATGTGAACACTACGTCACATGACACTTTGATGATAAACAATATGGCGGACAGGACAATGTTGAAATTTTCTTTCTTAGGAGTAAGTGAACATATTGTTTAATTAGTGAAAATCCGGTGCAGACAGGTTGCAGGTTATGAACAGGTAGGTTCCACAGCATCCATACGAATAGTGAAAGTGTGAGAGAATGGCCATATTTGGAGGAATCGGTTAAGTTGTATAGTAAAACTAATTGGTGGTTGCTAGCCTATAACGAAAAACTTTAACCAAAAAACTTTAACCAGACGTACGTTAAAAAGTTAACGTTGAAAGTCAATTACGTAGAAATAATAGGTCAAGGTAAAAAAAATGGTCACATGTTGGATAGTTGTATGTGGTGGGCACCCCTTGGTTATGAAGCTGTGAAAGTTTGGTGGTCCTAGGTGGTACAGTACCAAAGAAATGGACTTAAACACGAAAACATAACATTGTAAACGCGAAAAGTTAACATTGACTGCGCGGAAAAAATGGGACAAGTTAAAAATAAGGTAACATGTTGGATAGTGATATGTGGTGCCCCTTGGTTATGAAGCTGTGAAAGTTTGTTGGTCCTATGTGGTACAGTAACAAAGAAATGGACTCAAACACGAAAACTTAACATTGATTGTGGACGTCGCCTGCCCTGGCCGGCGGGCCCACCGGCCGGCCCGCCGGCCCGCAGGTGGGCCCGCCGGCCAGGGCAGGCGACGTCCACAATCAATGTTAAGTTTTCGTGTTTGAGTCCATTTCTTTGTTACTGTACCACATAGGACCAACAAACTTTCACAGCTTCATAACCAAGGGGCACCACATATCAGGGCAGGCGGGCCCGCCCGGCTTTCACCAATCCAATAGCCTGGATTTCCCCCCCCCCAAAAAATAACAGGCTAAAAATGGAGAAAAAAAAAGTTAAAAAAAAAAAAGTTTAAAAATTAACAAAAACTAGAAATGGACGCTTGTCGACAAGCGCATGTGTATCCCCCTCCCCAGATACACAAGTAGTTTGAAAAAAGGGTGATCGAGTTATGCTCCGGAGACAAAATCGGTGACGGACAAAGGGAGATAACTAAACAATTAGTGATGCAAGAGTTGTCATTCTTGCGCGACACACCTTTAGGGTCTATGCATGTGTGAAGCTACTGGAGCGCAGAATTATTTGTTAATAGTCCTATATTTATGTACATATATCTGCACAGGTGCACATAATCCACACATATTTTCAACACAGTTGACGGAAAGGAAATATATTAGCTGTATAAATTACCTGTAATAAGTTAGTGGTCAGTTAAATTTTTTTAAAAAGAATGTAAAAAAAAAAAATTAAAATAATTTGAAAAAAAAAGTTGAAAAATAAAAAATAACTAGAAATGGACGCTTGTCGACAAGCGCATGTGTATCCCCCTCCCCAGATACACAAGTAGTTTGAAAAAAGGGTGTTCGAGTTATGCTCCGGAGACAAAATCAGTGACGGAAAAACAAAGGGAGATAACTAAAGAATTAGTGATGCAAGAGTTGTCATTCTTGCGGGACACACCTTTAGGGTCGTGGTCTATGCATGTGTGAAGTTTCATGAAAATATTCCAAAGGGTGTTCGAGTTATGCTCCAGACACGAAATCAGTGCACGAAACAACAAAGGGAGATAACTAAGAAATTAACGACGCAAGAGTTGTCATTCTTACGTGCGACACACCTTTGGGTCGTCTTCTATGCATGTGTGAAGTTTAATAAACTAGAAAATGTGTTCATAGAACACGGATGTCCCACATATCGCTTTGATAATAAAATGAGGCCAAATTGCAAGTCAAAATTTTCTTTTACCTGAGCGTTAAAGTTTTTGAAGCACCAAGTATGTGACCTTCACCCATGGGCTTGGCGGGGGCAGGACAAACGTGGATTTGGCACAGGGCGGTAGAGGACCATTAGAGCAATGCATATATGAAATATGAAGCTGATCCGTGAAAGAAAACAGAAATTATAAGATATTTACCTGAGCATTAAAGTTTTTGAAGCACTAAGTATATGATGTTAACCCTGGCTTGGCGGGGGCGGGGACGAACGTGGATTTGGCACAGGGCGGTAGAGGACCATTAGAGCAACGCATATATGAAATATGAAGTTGATCCGTGAATGGAAAGAAAAATTATAAGATATTTACCTGAGCATTAAAGTTTTTGAAGCACCAAGTATGTGACCTTGACCCTGGGATTGGCGGGGGCAGGACGAACGTGGATTTGGCACAGGGTGGTAGAGGACCATTAGAGCAATGCGTATATGAAATATGAAGATGATCCATGAAAGAAAAACAGAAATTATAAGATATTTACCCGAGCGTTAACGTTTTTGAAGCACTAAGTATGTGACCTTGACCCTGGGCTTGGCGGGGGCAGGACGAACGTGGATTTGGCACAGGGCGGTAGAAAGAATAAGCGGTTATGAAATAGAGTTGATCCGTGAATGGAAATAAAAATTATAAGATATTTACCTGAGCGTTAAAGTTTTGAAGCACCAAGTATGTGACCTTGACCCTGGGATTGGTGGGGCAGGACGAACGTGGATTTGGCACAGGGCGGTAGAGGACCATTAGAGCAATGCGTATATGAAATATGAAGATGATCCATGATCCATGAAAGAAAACAGAAAGTATAAGATATTTACCCAAGCGTTAATGTTTTTGAAGCACTAAGTATGTGACCTTGACCCTGGGCTTGACGGGGGCAGAACGAAAGTGGATTTGGCACAGGGCGGTAGAGGACCATTAGAGCAATGCGTATATGCGTGTTCGAGTTATGCTTTGGATACAAAATCAGAGCACGAAACAACAAAGGGAGATAAGTAAACAAGAATTCCGCGGAATCAGATGCCTCGCCTTGTCCCGCCTTGACCTCGAGCCTGGGCCCGAAAGCAATTTTCACTGGCCCGAACATATTATACAATTATTGACTAGTGAACCATAGAATATCAGATTATATTCTATGGCTCACTAGTCAATAATTGTTTTATTATATGATAATAGTCTGTATATAGCACTTACGACCTTATGCTACTAGACAAAAAATAAAAAAGAATTTGAAAAAAAAAATGAAAAAAAAAAATGGAAAAAAAGTTTAAAAATTAAAAATAATAATGCTTGCTACTGGAGCCCAGAATTTTTTTTTAATAGTCCTATATTTATCTACATATATCTGCACAGGTCCACATAATGCCACAATATTTTCAACACAGTTTACGGAAATGTAATATAAACATTTACCTGTATAAATTACCTGTAAGTGGTCAGTGGTCAGTTGCACATGCTAGCACATGTACAGGTGAATAGTCTGTATATAGCACTTACGACCTTCTGCTACTGGACAAAAATTGAAAAATAATTTGAAAAAAAAAATGAAAAAAAAAAAAATGGAAAAATTAAAAATAATAATGCTTGCTACTGGAGCCCAGATTTTTTTTCCAGTCAAATTGAAAAATAATTTGAAAAAAAAAAATAAAAAAAAAGAAAAAAAATGAAAAAAATAATGAAAAAAATAATGAAAAAAAAAATGACAAAAAAAAGTTTAAAAATAATAATGCTTGCTATTGGAGACCAGATTTTTTTTTAATAGTCCTATATTTATCTACATATATCTGCAGAGGTCCACATAATGCCACAATATTTTCAACACAGTACCCAATGTAGTGATTTTACCGGTTATAAATTACCTGTCAGCAGTGGTCAAGCAGTGGTCAAGCAGTGGAACATCTGCACATGCTAGCCCATGCTTAGCACATGGTTCTCCAAGTTTCTATTGTTCTCTCTACAGGTAAGGTGTACAGAGCACACAAGAAAAGGTATACAGAGCAGACGAGAAAACAGGTCTTCATGCATTATTGTCCAGTTTGTAGAGTGCGCAAAACAAAAAAGGGAGATAACTGAAAAATTAGCTACGCAAGAGTTGTCATTCTTGTGCGCGACACACCTTCGGGTCGTGGTCTATGCATGTGTGAAGTTTCATGAAAATATTCCAAAGGGTGTTCGAGTTATGCTCCGGACAAGAAGTGTCTACGGCGGACGCGGACGCGGACGCGGCGCGCTGTCAAATCCATAGTATCCCCCGACGGTAGTCTGGGGGATACAATAATACTTGCTACTGGAGCCCAGAATTTTTTTTTAATAGTCCTATATTTATCTACATATATCTGCACAGGTCCACATAATGCCACAATATTTTTCAACACAGTTTACGGAAATGTAATATACAATTTTTTTTTTTAAAATAATGCTCGCTACTGGAGCCCATAATTTTTGTTAATAGTCCTATATTTATCTACATATATCTGCACAGGTCCACATACTGCCACAATATGGTCAACACAGTTTACAGAAATGTAATAATGTACCTGTATAAATTACCTGTAATAAGTTAGTGGTCAGTTAAAAAATTCAAAAAGAATGTAAAAAAAAAAAATGGAAAAAAAAAATTAAATTAAAAAAAAGAAAAAGTATAATGCTCCCTACTGGAGCCCAGACTGTTTTTTAATAGTCCTATATTTATCTACATATATCTATCTGCAAAGGTCCACATAATGCCACAATATTTTCAACACAGTTTACGGAAATGTAATATAATCATTTACCTGTATAAATTACCTGTAAGTGGTCAGTGGTCAGTTGCACATGCTAGCACATGCACAGGTGAATAGTCTGTATAAAGCACTTACGACCTTATGCTACTAGACAAAAAATTGAAAAATAATTTGAAAAAAAAAAATGAGAAATGAAAAAAAAAAAAAAATAAAATAAAAAAAAAATAAAAAGAAAAAAAAAGAAAAAAAAAAAGAAAAAAAAAAAAAAAAAAAAAAAAAGAGAAAAAAAAGACAAAAAGAAAACAAAGAAAAAAAAAGAAAAAAAATAAAAAAAAAGAAAAAAAAAGAAAAAAAAAAGGTTAAAAATAATAATGCTTGCTATTGGAGACCAGATTTTTTTTTAATAGTCCTATATTTATCTACAAAAATCTGCACAGGTCCACATAATGCCACAATATTTTCAACACAGTACCCAATGTAGTGATTTACCTGTATAAATTACCTGGTCAGCAGTGGTCAAGCACTGGACATCTGCACATGCTAGCCCATGCTAGCACATGGTTCTCCCAGTTTCTATTGTTCTCTCTACAGGTAAGGTGTACAGAGCACACGAGAAAAAGGTGTACAGAGCAGACGAGAAAACAGGTCTTCATGCATTATTGTCCAGTTTGTAGAGTCGCAAAACAAAAAAGGGAGATAACTAAAAAATTAGCTACGCAAGAGTTGTCATTCTTGTGCGCGACACACCTCCGGGTCGTGGTCTATGCATGTGTGAAGTTTCATGAAAATATTCCAAAGGGTGGTCGAGTTATGCTCCGGACAGGAAATCAGTGAGCGAAAACAAAAAAGGGAGATAACTAAAAAATTAGCTATGCAAGAGTTGTCATTCTTGTGCACGACACACCTTCGGTTCGTGGTCTAATTGAATGTGTTAAGTTTCATAAAAATATTCCAAAGGGTGGTCGAGTTATGGTCAATCAGTGCGCAAAACAAAAAAGGGAGATAACTCAAAAATTAGCTATGCAAGAGTTGTCATTCTTGTGCGCGACACACCTTCGGGTCGTGGTCTATGCATGTGTAAAGTTTCATGAAAATATTCCAAAGGGTGGTGGAGTTATGCTCCGGACACGAAATCAGTGCGAGAAACAAAAAAGGGAGATAACTAAAAAATTAGCTATGCAAGAGTTGTCATTCTTGTGCGCGACACACCTTTGGGTCGTGGTCTATGCATGTGTGAAGTTTCATGAAAATATTCCAAAGGGTGTTCGAGTTATGCTCCGGACAAGAAGTGTCTGCGGCGGACGCGGACGCGCTGTCAAATCCATAGTATCCCCCGACGGAGTCCGGGGGATACAATAATGCTCGCTACTGGAGTCTAGAATTTTTATAATAGTCCTATATTTATCTACATGTCATATCTGCACAGGTCCACATATTGCCACAATATTGTCAACACAGTTTACAGAAATGTAATACCCAGGTATAATAATTTACCTGTATAAATTACCTGTAATAATTTAGATGGACAGTTAGTGGTCAATCTGGAAATTTGCACATGCTTGCACATGCACAAGTGTTCAACTGGAGAAGGCTATTGTTCTCTCTACAGGTAAGGTGTACAGAGCTCACAAGAAAACGGGTCTTCATGCATTAATGTTCAGTTTGTAGCATAGAAAGAAATAGAGTTTGACCTTGACCCTGGAGCCCGGAATTTTTTTTAATAGTCCTATATTTATCTACATATCATAGTAAATGTATGTATAAAGTTTGATGACTGTAGCTCATAAGGTGTTGAAGTAATGACCGTAACACGAAAACTTAACATTGAACAATGACCGTAACACGAAAACTTAACATTGAATGATGACTCCGCCGCCGCCGCCGCCGCCGCCGCCGCCGCCGCCGCCGGAAAAGCAAAACCTATGTCTCGCTTTCCGCTTCGCGGGCGAGACAATTACTTGCAAAGAGTGCAGATCCTGATGAGCCGGCTCGTCTGGATCTGCACTGTTTAAAAACACCTATATAAACAGCTGTAGTGTTGTAAGGGTTAATACACGATTTAAACATGTAGATGCACAGTAGGATTGAACTTCACTGTTTACAGAGTGGGGCTGGTTCAGTTGGATCATGGGTAATATGAATGATAACATATAATCAATTACATGTATTACATAAAATATTATGCTAAATCAAACTTTGGCTCTTGCAGCGCTGGAGAGTGACATTGTCATCTGCAGGTTTATTATAAGTATTACTGTCTTTTTTTAATAACACGTGCAAGTTTTTTATTGAAAATTCAGGTCTCTCATTAATGACGATTCTAATGTACCACTCAACCATGAAGTCTTAATAGAACAGTGATTTCTACCCAGTACTGCAAGAGCAAAAGAGGGTGAATATCTGTAATTGTATATTTTGTATTTGTATCCGACTATTACATGTATATTATGTACGGTTTGTGGGTAATAGCCCCGACCCACCACAAACCTATTACGGGGAAAATAAATATTTTCAAACTTGAGAGAAAAAAAGAAGAAAAAAAAAGAAGAAGATTTTGTAAACGTATTTAATGAAATTACGCAGCTGTCCGAAGGTACAAAATCACATGGCGTGTCTCATATGTGACTGGAGAAATGGGGCTGATGTGATGTGTGACCAGCGTAGCTCCTGATCAAATAGCACACTTATGTAGTCTGACAACAATCTGTATTGCTTGTTAGAAGCATGACGAGTGTTTCATTGATGGAATGGCGAACAATGCAGAATTGACTCTCCGACTCGGGTGTCAATCAGGTATTAGTATACTACTGTCTGTTCCACGTTTTGATGCCGACAAACTTTTGGCTATTAAACGCATTAAATCTAAAAAATATTTAAAAGTAAGTACTTTTTTCTCAATAACAAACAAGAGTGCCGAAGGTCACAATATACGCCCGTCGAGGCAAGGCCAGTTAACAAGGGGAGATAACTCACTGACAATTAATAGGGTTCTTGCCGTGATAAACATGTATATTGAATTTGGTCACGATCTGGCAAAATAAATAGGCTTCTTCGTCTTGCCGTGATAAACATGTATACCAAATTTGTTTATGATCGGTGAAGTAGAACTTGAGTTATTGTGTAGACAAGATACAGAGTGCGAAAATAAAAAATGGCTGCCAAGGGTCGATAAGTCATCAGAAACTTTTTGAGTGCGAAAAATAAAAATGGCCGCCAAGGGGAGATAAGTAATTGGACATTTTTTAAAATAAATAGGCTTCTTCATCTTGCCGTGATAAACATGTATACCGAAATTGGTTACGATCGGTGAAGTAGAACTTGAGTTATTGCGTGGACAAGGATAGTGCGAAAAATAAAAATGGCCGCCAAGGGGAGATAAGTAATTGGACATTTTTGAAAATAAATAGGCTATTTCATCTTAACGTGATAAACATGTATACCGAATTTGGTTACGATCGGTGAAGTAGAACTTGAGTTATCGCGTGGACAAGGATACAGAGTGCAAACAATAACAAGAGCTGTAGGAGAACAGCATAGCTCGACTACGAGGGTGTCGATGTACACATAGCTTGACAAAGAAGGTGGCTGCGGCCTACATAAAAACCTTAACCAAGGTTGACTACAAACATTAACCAAGGGAAACTAGAAATGTGGCCTGTCGGCACACGAATACCCCCACTGGCAGCCAAAGAAAACGAGGCATTTTTGATCATAAGCCATTTAGCCGAGCGTTAAGGTTTCAAACGCATCAAGTCTGTGACCTTGACCCTGGGCATAGTGTGATAATCCATGCATCGGTGTAGAAGATATAGAGCGGAAGGGAATTTCAATAGGTTTGACCTTTGACCTTCAACTATGACCTTGACCTTGGACGTAGGTGCGTGGTTATTGATCGAGACATACCTTCTCATCCTGAGAAACATTTGTGCCAAGGCATTTGATAATGCATGCATCGGTGTAGAAGATATAGAGCGGAAGGGAATTTCAATAGGTTTGACCTTTGACCTTCAACTCTGACCTTGACCTTGGACATAGGTGCGTGGTTATTGATTGTGACACACCTTCTCAACATGAGAAACATCTGTGCCAAGCCATTTGATAATCCATGCATCGGTGTAGAAGATATAGAGCGGAAGGGAATTTCAATAGGTTTGACCTTCAACTGTGACCTTGAACGTAGGTGCGTGGTTAGCAATTTGATAATCCATGCATCAGTGTAGAAGATATAGAGCGGAAGGGAAGTTCAATAGGTTTGACCTTTGACCTTCAACAGTGACCTTGACCTTGGACGTATGTTCGTGGTTATTGATCGCGACACACCTTCTCATCGTGAGAAACATTTGTGCCAAGCCATTTGGGAATTTCAATATTTTTTAACTTTGAGCTTCAACTGTGACCTTGACATTGGACGTAGGTGCGTGGTTATTGATCGCGACACACCTTCTCATCCTGAGAAACATTTGTGCCAAGGCATTTGATAATCCATGCATCGGTGTAGAAGATATAGAGCGGAAGGGAATTTCAATAGGTTTGACCTTTGACCTTCAACTGTGACCTTGACCTTGGACGTAGGTGCGTGGTTATTGATTGTGACACACCTTCTCAACATGAGAAACATCTGTGCCAAGCCATTTGATAATCCATGCATCGGTGTAGAAGATATAGAGCGGAAGGAAATTTCAATAGGTTTGACCTTCAACTGTGACCTTGAACGTAGGTGCGTGTTAGCAATTTGATAATCCATGCATCAGTGTAGAAGATATAGAGCGGAAGGAATTTCAATAGGTTTGACCTTTGACCTTCAACTGTGACCTTGACCTTGGACGTAGGTGCGTGGTTATTGATGGCGACACACCTTCTCATCATGAGAAACATTTGTGCCAAGCCATAGATAATCCATGCATCGGTGTAGAAGATATAGAGCGGAAGGGAATTTCAATAGGTTTGACCTTTGACCTTGATTAACAGTGACCTTGACCTTGGACGTAGATGCGTGGTTTTCCAAGTATGGTTGCTGTAGGCCCAGGAGTATTCCATATACAAGCTTGAGTAAAAAACGTAACCAAGGGGAGATAACTAAGTAATCCAAGGATAAAAGTAGGTCAAGGTGAAATATAGGTCAGGGATTATTGATGTACATCACTAGGAGATGAAGTTGTCCAAGTATGGTTGATGTAGGCCCAGAGGTATTCCATATACAAGATTGACTATAAACATTAACCAAGTAATTGAAGGTTAAATGTAGGTGAAGGTAAAATAAAGGTCAGGGGTTATTGATGTACATCCATATGAGAAAAAGTTATCCAAGTATGATGTCTGTATGCACAATAGTATTCCATCTACAAGCTTGACTAAAAACCTTAACCAAGGTTGAGTAAAAACCTTAACCAAGGGGAATTAAGAAAGTAATTTAAGGTTAAATGTAGGTCAAGGTCAAATATAGGTCAGGGGTTGTTGATGTACATCACTAGGAGATGAAGTTGTCCAAGTATGGTTGGTGTAGGGCCATGAGTATTCCATCTACAAGCTCGACTAAAAACCTTAACCAAAGAGAATTAAGTAAGTAATTCAAGAGGAAATGTAGGTCAAGGTCCAATATAGATCAGGGGTTATTGATGTACATCACTATGAGAAAAGGTTGTCCAATTATGGTGTCTGTATGCACAATAGTATTCCATGTACAAGCTTGAGTAAAAAGCTTAACCAAGGTCGAGTAAAAACCTGAACCAAGGGGAATTAAGTAAGTAATTCAAGGTTAAATGTAGGTGAAGGTCAAATATAGGTCAGGGGTTGTTGATGTACATCACTAGGAGATGAAGTTGTCCAAGTATGGTTGGTGTAGGGTCATGAGTATTCCATCTACAAGCTTGACTAAAAACGTTAACCAAGGGGAATTAAGCAATTCAAGAGGAAATGTAGGTCAAGGTCAAATATAAATCAGGGGTTGTTGATGTACATCACTAGGAGATGAAGTTGTCCAAGTATGGTGGGTGTAGGGCCAGTAGTATTCCATATAGAAGGTTGACTAAAAACCTTAACCAAAAGGAATTAAGTAAGTAATTGAAGAGGAAATGTAGGTGAAGGTCAAATATAGATCAGGGGTTATGTGTACATACCTATGAGAAAAGGTTGTCGAAGTATGGTGTCTGGATGCACAATAGTATTCAATGTACAAGCTTGAAAAAAAAACCTTAACCAAGGTTGACTAAAAACCTTAACCAAGGGGAATTAAGTAAGTAATTCAAGAGGAAATGTAGGTCAAGGTCAAATATAGATCAGGGGTTATTGATGTGCATCACTAGGAGATGAAGTTGTCCAAGTATGGTGGGTGTAGGGCCAGTAGTATTGCATATACAAACTTGACTAAAAACCTTAACCAAGGTTGACTAAAAACCTTAACCAAGGGGAATTAACCAAGTAATTCAAGAGGAAATGTAGGTCAAGGTCAAATATAGATCAGGGGTTATTGATGTACATCACTAGGAGATGAAGTTGTCCAAGTATGGTGGGTGTAGGGCCAGTAGTATTCCATATACAAGCTTGACTAAAAACCTTAACCAAGGCGTGACGTGACGCCGACGCCGACACCGGGGTGACAACATAAGCTCTACTTATTCCTCGAATAGTCGAGCTAAAAATAGCCGCCAAGGGGAGATAAGTCATCGAAAAATTTTGAAAATAAATAAGGTTCTTCGTCTTGCTGCGATAATCATGTATACCAAATTTGGTTACGAGCGGTGAAGTAGAACTTGAGTTATCGCGTGGACAAGGATACAGAGTGCGAAAAATAAAATCAATAGGCTTTTTCATCTTGCCGTGCTGGCCGCCCAACTGCCCACCCGCCCGTACAAGATGAATACATAATACGTCCCGTTTTTTCAAACGGGCGTATAAAGTCATCCTCCCCAAAAAAAATATTTCATGAAATTCCATCAAATATTTATTTTATTGCGTAAAAACGATTTTCCTATGGGAATATTTTTTTTATTTGCGGACCGATTTTCAAAATCTAACTTTTGTTTTCTTAGTTACATCATTTTCAAGCAATCTCGCCAGGTTTCGGAGTCAATTTACAAAAATTTGGAAATTGACTCCCTATGTTAATACCTGTAGCCTATTTCATCAACATTGCAAAGTATACTTTTCTAGCAAAGTATACTTTGACGGAGAAATTTTCAATTTTATGATAAATTTATTAATTTTTATTATACTGAATTTATTACATTATCACAGCCATCCATTTTGGCTGTGATAATGTAATAAATTCAGTATAATAATTCTGCATACTTTTAATCATCAAATATATGCAGTAGTTAGTTCTGTATGAAATAATGCATTTTGGGAAAAGTAAATGATTACTCACTCAAAGTATACTTTGCAATTTTGATGAAATCGGCTACAGGAAAATCTTTTTTTTCGCAATAAAATCAATAAAATTTTTGGGGAGTGTGTCTTTTTTGTTATTGATGAAAAAGTACTTACTTTTAAATATGTTTTAGATTTAATGTGTTTAATAGCCAAACGATCGTCGGCAGCAAAACGTGGAACAGACAGTAGTATGATGGTGAATGAATATGCATTTTGTGAAATTTCCAATCCAAAAGCCAAGCAGCCACTACCAGCTCATGTATCACCCCTCTTGCTATGACATAACAGTGAAGTAACACTGCAACAAACATTTAAAACCAGTAGCATAGCTGCCACACCACGGTTCTCATAGAATTCCGAGGTTGTCATGGCTGCCATACTGCCCTCACAGTTGCCGTGGAGATATGCGGTACCTTTGATGTCACGGTGCACGATGACGTTGTCATGCAGCACCTGGACAGCAATGAGGAGCTCGCGCGTGTAGATGCGGATCAGATTCTCGGGCAGGCCGACCATGGACACCTGGTCCAGCGTGCCGCGGTCACAGTACTCCATGAACACCAGCATCTCCGACTACAACACACAGCAGGGTCGGTGACCATTAATTAGATAGGGACTGATAATGCTTTTCCAGCATGCAGTGGTCACAATGCTCCATGAACACCAGCAACTCAGCCTACATAGAGATACCAGTCTAGTGTCATTTGATATCAAGTTTATCAGGCAAGACCAGGAAACGTGTAGGGAATGTTAATGCCATTCCATCATGAAAATTGTGTATCCTGAAAATATAATTGGTTCCAGTAGCAAATTAAATAGTGACAGGTAGAACTTATACGACCCAGATGTATGTTAGATATCCTGTATATCTGAATACTGAAAATGGATCCAATCTGTAGGCTAGCAACAATATATCCCTGTACAGTCGAACCTGTGTTAACGACCACCTGTGAATAGCGACCACCTGTCCACAACGGCCAGTTAAACCCCCCGTCCAATTTGTTCTTTAAAAGACCTTGGAATAACGACCACCTATGAACAACGACCAGCGACCAGCGATTTTCGTTCCCATGCGGCATTTTTGACTGCAAACAGCGACCAATAGCGACCATTAGTCATGTTTTGTCGGCAAAAAAAAATAACATCGCAATCGCCGATTTTCCTTTCATCACAAAACTCGGCGACACGGGGAAAAGTTGCCGACAGATTGCGACAGAAATGAAAACATTTACCTTGCCCGATATGGTCGGTGTCATTTTGGCGACATTAAACATTTTCAATGAAAAATATTGCATAACTCCATTAACGGTAATTCCTGATATGTATTCCGTGTCGTGTATTCCAATAGGCATAATGCAATTCGCGCAAGTCATAAAACTCGATCATTAGCTGGCAAACTGTTTACACGATGCTGATTCGTCTACAGTGACAAGACAAGACTTCAAACACACCGCACGTGTCAAGTGTAAATTTCACACCACGGGGCACAAGGCCATATCAAAGATCAATACACGCGGTTGCTGACATCAGTCACGTAGTCCACACTAGACTGGTACCCTGTCGGATGCGCAGCATAGCGTTGTTCCTAGCGACCGGGAACCAGTCTAAAGTGACACGACAAACATGTTTATACGAATTGGGTCTCGATCTTGCATTAGCGACCAGACCAGGCAGTGGATTCGCGTAGTCTGCCCATGGTTTACATGGTTTACAATGCTCGCGAATCTCTAATTAAAAACATCAGTAATTACGTCAGCGGACATTGCCAATTCGTCATAGGCTGCTTAAATATTCGGGCCTGACCAGGATAGTATACAGTACATTGGACAGAAAGCAAATAAGCCTGGTGTTCTCTCCTGATTTGGACACCTAGCTAGTGTGGGTTACTCGACTTGACGCATTCAATGAAATATTTTTGCTACAAAAAAACTCGCGTTTTTCACAGGCCGCACCACATAGGCTATCGTTTTAATACAGACTATATGACCGGTATTAATTTCAACTGGTGGTGTGAAATACTAATGGTCATGCTAAATTAAACCACTTAAATGAAATTACGACAAGCTATTAAATGGTGCACCAAAGCAAGCCACGGGATATACTTATCGTGAAGATAATTACTTCCCTTTGTATATAATTTCCAAAGCGAGGCTGGGTTCAGAACACAAACAACAAGATGAAAAAACAAAATAAATTGACTATTTTAGCCATTTTCGTGCAATTTTTAATTGATGAAAAGCAGATACACTCCACGATCATGCAATAGTGAATTGTCAGGTGGAAGTGTATACAGCCAAGACGTTTTCTATGCATGCATATAGATTACAATAGAATGCTAAATACATGGCCGACTTTGTTGTGAAACCGGGAAAATGTTCGACCCTTGGAACAACGACCACCTGTCAACAACAACCACTTTGGCCACTTCCCTTTGCCGGTCGTTGTTCACAGGTTCGACTGTATATCACCAATCATGACTTACCCTGTGGAACTTGACACCGTAATACTGAACAAGGTTTGTGTGGTTTATGTCCCCCATTTATCCCCAATCATGACTTACCCTGTGGACCTCTACACCGTAATACTTTTAACAAGGTTTGTGTGGTTTATGTCCCCCGTATATATCCCATCATCTGATTACTGGTTTGACCCTCCCCTACGCGTATACGGACCTTTCCCCTACCCGCGTACCTACGCCGTAATTCTTGACCAGGTTCTGGTGGTTTATGTCCTCCGTATATCCTCAATCACGTCTTACCCTGTGGAGCTCTACACCGTAATACTTCACCAGGTTCTGGTGGTTTATGTCCTCCGTATATCCTCAATCACGTCTTACCCTGTGGACCTCTACACCGTAATACTTAACAAGGTTTGTGTGGTTTATGTCCCCCGTATATATCCCCAATCACGACTTACCCTGTGGACCTCTACACCGTAATACTTGACAAGGTTCGGGTGGTTTATGTCCCCCGTATATATCCCCAATCATGACTTACCCTGTGGACCTCTACACCGTAATACTTAACAAGGTTTGTGTGGTTTATGTCCCCCGTATATATCCCCAATCACGACTTACCCTGTGGACCTCTACACCGTAATACTTGACCAGGTTCGTGTGCTTTATGTCCCCCGTATATCCCCAATCATGACTTACCCTGTGGACCTCTACACCGTAATACTTGACCAGGTTCTGGTGGTTTATATCCCCCGTATATCCCAAATCACGACTTACCCTGTGGACCTCTACACCGTAATACTTGACCAGGTTGTGAAGGTTTATGTCCCCAGTATATCCCCAATCATGACTTACCCTGTGGACCTCTACACCGTAATACTTAACAAGGTTTGTGTGGTTTATGTCCCCCGTATATATCCCCAATCATGACTTACCCTGTGGACCTCTACACCGTAATACTTGATCAGGTTCTGGTGGTTTATGTCCCCCGTATATCCCCAATCACGACTTACCCTGTGGACCTCTACACCGTAATACTTAACAAGGTTTGTGTGGTTTATGTCCCCCATATATATCCCCAATCACCTCTACACTGTAATACTCGACAAGGTTCGGGTGGTTTATGTCCCCCGTATATATCCCCAATCATGACTTACCCTGTGGACCTCAACACCGTAATAGTTGACCAGGTTGTGAAGGTTTATGTCCCCCGTATATCCCCAATCATGACTTACCCTGTGGACCTCTATACCGTAATACTTGACAAGGTTCGGGTGGTTTATGCCCTCGAAGATCGTGATCTCATCGATGATCTCCTTGATGTGCATCTGCATGTCCGTCGTGGGTAACTTCATCTTTAAAAGCCAAACATTATGTTAGTGTATTCCTCTTTTAGTTATCTATTACGACACGCATTAGCTGCTGTGAATTATAGCTGCAGCTCCATTGGTCAGTCCATAGTAACGGCCACCCAGCTATTCAAAGAAACCTTACAATGTTTGTGACCACTGTAGCTCAGACAGTCTGTGCATACATGTAGATTGTACAGGTTGTTCACTGGTCACAAATGGGTTGCTGGATGAGACAAGGATGGCCGTGGCCCGCATGTCGAGCCCGCCGAGGCATTTGATGGTCTCAGAGTGTATTTGAAGTTTGATGCCCAATCAGCATACAAAGTTTCAAGCAAATCTGACTTACGGTTACAGAGATAGTAGGTATGTGAAAAACTTTAAAAAAAAATTTGACAGAAACTTTAACGCAAACTTCTAAGTCATTTGATCTTGACATAGGGGCACAGGGGCCGCATGAGTGGGACACAGAATTAATATATGGATGATGACTAATAAGCCTATGAAGTTTCAAGTCAATGCGACTTAGGACTGCAGAGATATAAGGTATTTACAAACTTTAACGCAGATTTCGGACGGACGGACGCACGGACGGACGCACGGACACCCGGACGTCATTGTGATCACTATGTCTCGGTTTCCGCAAGCGAGCTCGACAAAAAGGGACCTTACTACCTATATATCCAACATTGTCCCTGACCAGCATACACATTGCAGTATCATATGAACATATATCCCACTGTGACTGAACAAATGTGGCTTATGGGTATTGTGAACAGTGTACTTCAGATCAGACTGTGATGCACTGCACTTTTCACCATTCCATCAACGTCATGCTTCTAACGAGCAATACAGATTGTCATCAGGCTACATGAATGTGCTCCAGTAGCCTATTTCACCAACATTGCAAAGTATACTTATCTAGCAAAGTATTCTTTGAGGGAGAAATTTTAAATTTAAGGATAAATTTATTAATTTTTATTATACTGAATTTATTACATTATCACAGCTATTTTGGCTGTGATAATGTAATAAATTCAGTATAATAATTCTGCATGCTTTTAATCATCAAATATATGCAGTCATTAGTTCTATATGAAATAATGCATTTCAGGAAAAATAAATGATTACTCCCTCAAAGTATACTTTGCTAGAAAATTATACTTTGTAATGTTGGTGAAATCGGCTCCAGTTACATCCACATTTGCTATGGGAGCAAGATCTACACTGGCAAGAAATGTACTACATATACTAAGGTCTCGGTTCTCAGCCGGATGAAACACTCGTCAACTAACAATATGAGGAGTGTGCTATTTGATCAGGAGCTACACTTGTCACAAATCCCATAAGCCCCATTTCTCCATTCACAGATGAGACATGTCGTGTGATTTTGTACCTTTGGACATCTGCGTAATTTTATGAAATACGTTTACAAAATTTACAATACTTTCCGCAAATGACGTCAAAAGTTGACAGAAATTTCAGAGTACATGCGGAAGTAAATTCCGCATGTATTCTGAAATTTTTGTCATCTTTTTACTTTATTTATGAAAAATATTGTAAATTTTGTAAACATATTAAATGAAATTACGCAGATTTCCCCAAGATACACAGTCACATGGCATGTCTCATATGATCAAAGATCAAGATTTACGCTGGCCAGATGGGACTAAATGTACTAAAGTATCAGCCAACATGCCCCCCCACCCCAATATCGAGGGCTGGTTGGCGAGCAGAGCCGCTGGGATGGAGACGTACCTCCTTCATGGCCATCAGTTCGCCCGTGTCCATGTTCACAGCACAGTACACCTTCCCAAACTGGCCTTCACCTGAAACACATGGCACACTCTATTCAGAGCTCCAGATAAGGTGCGTATTGGCATATTTTACGCACTTATTTTAGCAGAATACGCATTGATTATCAAAAGTGGGAGTACAAAATACTCACAGCAATGTGAAAATACGCATTGATTTTCAAATCGAGTAGAGAAAATACTGTAATAAAGTTGAAAATTCACTTAGTTGGGCTTATCATTTGTTCCCTATTTAATAAGAAAAAAATCAAAAGTAATATATGCATTGAATTTAAATATGGGGTTCTAATACTCTTTAGATACAAAACTCATCTGCAGCTGATTTCACCAACATTGCAAAGTATACTTTTCTAGCAAAGTATACTTTGAGGGAGCAGTCATTTATTTTTCCTGAAATGCATTATTTCATATAGAACTAACTACTGCATAAATTTGATGATTAAAAGTATGTAGAATTATTATACTGAATTTATTACATTATCACAGCCAAAATGGCTGTGATAATGTAATAAATTCAGTATAATAACAAGAGCTGTAGGAGAACAGCATAGCTCGACTACGAGGGTTGTCGATGTACACATAGCTTGACAAAGAAGGTGGCTGCGGCCTGCATAAAAACCTTAACCAAGCTTGACTAAAAACATTAACCAAGGGAAATTAAGTAAGTAATTCAAGGTTAAATGTAGCTCAATGTCAGATATAGGTCAGGGGTTATTGATGTACATCACTAGGAGATAAAGTTTTCCAAGTATGGTTGCTGTAGGCCCAGGAGTATTCCATATACAAGCTTGAGTAAAAACCGTAACCAAGGGGAGATAACTAAGTAATCCAAGGATAAAAGTAGGTCAAGGTCAAATATAGGTCAGGGATTATTGATGTACATCACTAGGAGATGAAGTTGTCCAAGTTATGGTTGATGTAGGCCCAGAAGTATTCCATATACAAGCTTGACTATAAACATTAAGCAAGTAATTCAAGGTTAAATGTAGGTGAAGGTAAAATAAAGGTCAGGGATTATTGATGTACATCCCTATGAGAAAAAGTTATCCAAGTATGGTGTCTGTATGCACAATAGTATTCCATCTACAAGCTTGACTAAAAACCTTAACCAAGGTTGAGTAAAAACCTTAACCAAGGGGAATTAAGTAAGTAATTTAAGGTTAAATGTAGGTCAAGGTAAAATATAGGTCAGGGGTTGTTGATGTACATCACTAAGAGATGAAGTTGTCCAAGTATGGTTGGTGTAGGGCCATGAGTATTCCATCTACAAGCTTGACTAAAAACCTTAACCAAAGAGAATTAAGTAAGTAATTCAAGAGGAAATGTAGGTCAAGGTAACATAGATCAGGGGTTATTGATGTACATCGCTATGAGAAAAGGTTGTCCAAGTATGGTGTCTGTATGCACAATAGTATTCCATGTAAAAGCTTGAGTAAAAAGCTTAACCAAGGTCGAGTAAAAACCTTAACCAAGGGGAATTAAGTAAGTAATTCAAGGTTAAATGTAGGTCAAGGTCAAATATAGGTCAGGGGTTGTTGATGTACATCACTAGGAGATGAAGTTGTCCAAGTATGGTTGGTGTAGGGCCAGGAGTATTCCATCTACAAGCTTGACTAAAAACATTAACCAAGGGGAATTAAGTAAGTAATTCAAGAGGAAATGTAGGTCAAGGTCAAATATAGATCAGGGGTTGTTGATGTACATCACTAGGAGATGAAGTTGTCCAAGTATGGTGGGTGTAGGGCCAGTAGTATTCCATATAGAAGGTTGACTAAAAACCTTAACCAAAAGGAATTAAGTAAGTAATTGAAGAGGAAATGTAGGTGAAGGTCAAATATAGATCAGGGGTTATTGAATGATGTACATACCTATGAGAAAAGGTTGTCGAAGTATGGTGTCTGGATGCACAATAGTATTCAATGTACAAGCTTGAAAAAAAACCTTAACCAAGGCTGACTAAAAACCTTAACCAAGGGGAATTAAGTAAGTAATTCAAGAGGAAATGTAGGTCAAGGTCAAATATAGATGAGGGGTTATTGATGTGCATCACTAGGAGATGAAGTTGTCCAAGTATGGTGGGTGTAGGGCCAGTAGTATTGCATATACAAGCTTGACTAAAAACCTTAACCAAGGTTGACTAAAAACCTTAACCAAGGGGAATTAACCAAGTAATTCAAGAGAAAATGTAGGTCAAGGTCAAATATAGATCAGGGGTTATTGATGTACATCACTAGGAGATGAAGTTGTCCAAGTATGGTGGGTGTAGGGCCAATAGTATTCCATATACAAACTTGACTAAAAACCTTAACCAAGGCGTGACGGTGACGCCGACGCCAACGTCGGGGTGACAACATAAGCTCTACTTATTCTTCGAATAGTCGAGCTAAAAATTAATAAATTTATCCTAAAATTGAAAATTTCTCGCTCAAAGTATACTTTGCTAGAAAAGTATACTTTGCAATGTTGGTGAAATAGGCTACTGAAGCTCTGTAGGTGGTTCTGAAGGACGTGTTAGCACAAACATATTGTACGACATGAACTTGTTCGATCGTCATTTTAACAAATCTGAATAAGAATCGACTATCGATCATACCAAGTTTCGTCGAAATCGGTCTGACGGTTCGCGAGAAGATTTTCTAAGAATTTAAAGGTACATGCCCACTTAGTAGGCACAAAATAATAATGTAGTAATACTTATTTTACTGATAGTGACTCGCGGTGGTATCAGGCTATTTTCATATGCAAATGAGGCATAATCTTTTTTAATTATTTACTCTAATTAAATGCGTCACCAGAAAAAATAATATTTTTGATAGATTATAATGTATGATCATTGCACATCAAAAAATAAATACAGAGAATAAATATTAATGTCCGTTAACATTTTCAGGAAACACGGTTATCGCTCCTGATAGCAGTGTGGAAATTTACGTCTGATATAAAATGTATAATAAAGGGGTAATGGTGAATGAATGTTTATTTTGCCAGAAAATGTCATATCTATAGAATATACAAAACTATCTGATTTAATTCCTATAAAAAACAGTTTGTACCTACCGAGTGCTTTAAGCTATTTTTAGATAGCAAGCAATCTTGGGTTAAACAACGACCTCCATGGTCACAAATCTGAAAATGCTTCACTGAAGGACCATAACTGAAGATTGACCAACATCGGTCCAGCAGTTCAGGGAGAAATTTTCAATTTTAGGATAAATTTATTATTTTTTATTATACTGAATTTATTACATTATCACAGCCATTTTGGCTGTGATAATGTAATACATTCAGTATAAAACTCTGCATACTTTTAATCATCAAATATATGCAGTCGTTAGTTCTATATGAAATAATGCATTTCGGGAAAAATAAATGATTACTCCCTCAAAGTATACTTTGCTAGAAAAGTATACTTTGCAATTTTGATGAAATCGGCTACAGGAGAAGAAGACGTCTGAAATTGTGGACGGACGGCGGACGAAAAGCAGTAACAATAGGTCAGCTAAACAAGAATTCCTCCATGAAAGCGGCGTCGCGCCTGCCGAGGCATTTGATTGTAACATGATCATGGGCAGGTGCTAAAGTAAACATCACAAAAACGGTGCATGCTTAAAACACGAAAAAGGTCGTGGTTGAATAAAATTTCTGACAAAAAAATGGCTAAGTGTTTCTACAACCATTTGAAGGTAAAAAATGTCAAGGTCATGTTTATGGCAGTATGAGTGTGTTCCAAATGCTTACAGGTATCAAGTGTCCAACAATTGAAGCAATCCATCGGTAATATTAATGTTATACGATGATGAAGAAACAAAAATGGCTAAGCATTTCAACAAAAATGCGACTGTACAGAAGGCCATGGTTATGTTAATGGCGACATGAGGGTGTTCCGAATGATCACATGTATCACATGTCCAAATATTGAAGCAATCTGTGAAGTAATATTAGTTATATCATGATGAAGAAACTTGTACAAACCGTTCGACACAAAAATATGGCTAAGTGTTTCCACAAAAATGTGACGGTAAAACAGATCAAGGTTATGTTAATGGCGGCATGAGTGTGTTCCAAATGCTTACATGTATCAAGTGTCCAAACATTTAAGCAATCCATCAAATGACATTAAAGTTATACCATGATGAAGAAGCTTATTCAAACTTTTTGAGGAAAAAATGGCTAAGTGTTCTGCAAAAATGTGAAGGTAAAAAAGGTCAAGGCCATGTTAATGGTGGCATGAGTGTGTTCCAAATGCTCACATGTATCAAGTGTCAAAATATTGAAGCAATCCGTCGAGTAATATTAAAGTTATAACATGAAGACGATGTTTGTACAAACTTTTTGACATGTTGGACGACAACGACAGAAAAAGCGGCGTATTCTGCTTAAGCAGGTGCAACAAAAATGCTGCTTTTTTGTTGATGGGAACAACAGGATTCTATCAACGTCTGAATTACAGCAACTGTAAGGGCTATAAACCAGTGTCTGCACCTATTTTGTTGCCTTTCTGCCAGTGGAAGTTGACCTTGCGGGCGACATGGGAACTGACACCACTCTTCCTGCTGGTGACGCGGCCAATCACGCGTTTCTTCTGCAGTTTCTCACAACGCTCGATCTCCAACTTCTTGATCTTCTGGACTATACGTTCCTGGGGCTTGTAGCTGAACACACTCGTCACCATCCCGTCACCCGACGCCGCTGTAAGTACACACATGTTGCGAACAGTGGACCAGTGTGGCTCTTGATCATCATATGCCCATTTGTTCATGATATTTTATCTAAATGATGTCGAAAGTTGATGCAATTTTCTTAGCAAATGCGGAACTACAGTAGAAGATCGATCTCTCGAACCGGAAACGGACTGAAATAAACTTCGAGTCAGGCGTAGTTCGAGGGAAAGAAAGAAAATGTGACAGCTAAAATTAAATTGAATATTTAAAGGCGAATTTTGTTCAAATTTATTAATTATCATGGTCATCTTGAAGTGGAATTAACACCGTTTAATTTTTAAATTCGTAATTTAATGTCACCACCTGTCAAGCAAAACAAACCAAAGAGACTGCCCATCGTGATTTTCACACCTCGTTGGCAAACAGATCAGCTGGCAACAGACTTACCTGTACGAGCTATCAATAGCACTTTACGTTGATTGACTGACCAAATGACAGTGACTTTGGTTCGAGAGTTCGACTTTGTCGTAGTTCGAATTTTAGGTAAAAAAAGTATATGATTTATATAGGGAAATTTGTCAGGACCCCAGAACGAGTTCGAATTTTCCGGAGTGTTCGACAGAAACCTGTTCGAGAGATCGATCTCCCACTGTATGCAAATTTCGTCAAAATATTGTAAATATTTTTCACGAGATATCGCACATGTTCAAAATCACATGGCATGTCTCATATGTCCTCAGACAATCAATAGATTGATTAACAAGAGTGCTGAAGGTTAAAATAAATGCCTGTCAGAAAAAAAAAGAAATTCAGTAGGGTTAACTTTTCAATGATGAACACGTGTAGGCGAAGATCTGTCAAATAATAATAGTTATTTATGACCAGCGTAAGCCGAAATACAGAGAAAGTAACTCGCTAATGGTTAAATAACAAGAGGGCCATGATGGCCCTAATTCGCTCACCTGACTCCATGAACACCAGAGGAGAATGTGACATTGAGTTCATGTGTTTTAAAAAAATTGTGCTATTTTTAGATGGCGGTCATCTTGGATTAAGCGATGACTCTCATTTTACCAAATCTGAAAATGCTTCACCCAAGGATCTTAACTTCCTATGAAGTTTGGCCAGCATCGGCCATGTGGTTCCTGAGAAAATGACGTTCAAAATCTTGAATAAATGGACATTTTGGTGGCCATCATGGATGACATAATCATCCGATTCCGACAAATATTGCACCAGACCAATCGCCTCATCAATACCTTCAATTTGATATATGACATGAGCATATTCGGTCAAAAATAAAATTTGACTCCAATTTGACCCCACGGGCCACGCCCATTTTTAACCCGGGGTCACCATTTTAATAGCTTTGAAAGAGCATTGTACATCGATCATTCCTACCAAGTTTAGTCGAAATCCGGCCAGCGGTTCATGAGAAGAAGATTTTTTAAGAATTTATGCTATTTTTTAGACGGCGGCCATCTTGGATTAGTGATGACCTCCATTTTAACAAATCTGAAAAGGCTTCACCCATGGACCATAACTTTTAAGTTTGGCTACCATGGACCAAGCGGTTCATGTGAAGAATAATTTTGAAATCTCTAATAAAAGAACGACCTTTTGACATTTCGGCGGCCATCTTGGATGACATAACAATCCGTTTCGACAACAAATGTACCAGAGTGATCGCCTCATTGATACCTTCGATTTGATATATAACATGACCATATTCGGTCAAAAATAAAATTTGACCCCAATTTAACCCCACGGGCCATGCCCATTTTTGACCCTGGGGTCACCATTTTAACAACTTTGAAAGAGCATTGTACATCGATCATTCCTACCAAGTTTCGTCGAACTCCGGCTAGTGGTTCATAAGAAGAAGATTTTTTAAGAATTTATGCTATTTTTAGACGGCAGCCATCTTGAATTAGCGATGACCTCGATTTTAACAAATCTGAAAAGGCGTCACCCATGGACCATAACATTTAAGTTTGGCTACCATGGGCCAAGCGGTTCATGTGAAGAAGAATTTTGAAATTTCTAATAAAAGAACGACCTTTTGACCTTTCGGCGGCCATCTTGGATGACATAACGATCTGATTTCAATGCACCAGAGTGATTGCCTCATTGATACCTTCAATTTGATATATGACATGACCATATTTGGTCAAAAATAAAATTTGACCCCAATTTGACCCCACGGGCCACGCCTATTTTTGGCCCCGGTGTCACCATTTTAACAACTTTGAAAGAGCATTGTACATCGATTATTCCTACCAAGTTTTGTCGAAATCCGGTTGGCGGTTCTTGAGAAGATTTTTGAAGAATTTGTGCTATTTTTAGATGGCGGCCATCTTGTATTACGTAATGACGTCATTTTAACAATTTTGCAATCCCCCTACATAAGGACCAAGACTATGAAGTTTGGTGACTATAGGCCCAATGGTTACCGAGGAGAAGACGTTTGAAAATGTTCACGGACGACGACGGACGACGACGGACGACGATGCATTGCGGTAAAAATAGCTTACACGAGTTAAAAATATTCTGAGGACATCATATATGTCACAATATAACATCTGAATTTAAAATATGAACTCATGTCGCGAAATATAAATGGTGGACAACATGAAAGTAACCCAAACACAAAGTACCGTTGTCCAGGGTATGGGATCATGTGGGCTATTGTTTACACTGCATTAATGGTGGCGCCCACGAGGTCTCAGGTAAATCTTATACAACTGCAGTTCCCTCCTTTTAATGATGACCATGTTCCAGCTGTTAACACTACGAGCCCACCAATACCAAATTTAGCAACACTACTTTAATATGTAGTTAGTGTGAACATTCTGCAGAGAAATTTTAATCGGACCAAGTTTAAATGTTCAATTTAATCCGATTTAAATTTCTCTGCAGAATGTTCAGACAAACTACACAAGTAATACATATAAATTTGGTATTGGCGTTCTGGTAGTATTAAAGGCTGGAACAAGGTTATCATTAAAAGGAAGAAACCGCAGTCGGATTGATGAAAAATAAGATTTACCCGAGACCTGCCATTATGACAGTGTAAACAATTGACCACGTGATCCCATACCCTGTTGTCATTAGTTGCCAGAATAGATAAACATATACATTCAACTCTATAAATGAAGGGACCAATTGAAAAATGGGGTGAACTCCATGAAGCTGTTAGCCCTGTTATTCCACTGACCCATATGTATATTAAATAAATTTGATTTTCATATCAACAAATTCACCCACCTTCCTAAATTGGGTAACCAGAATGCCTACATGTAGAACTATTGGCTATATGAATTAATGCAACAGCTGCAGCTCACAGGTTGAAGTAACGGACAGAGGTCTATAAATACATTAAATATGCCTAAAGGCATCAATAAATGAAAAAACAAGAAATGCGTCTGTCGAACGCGGATGCCACCTGCAGCATATTTGAGAAACTGTGACAAAGTGGTTAACCGAAAAGTGTGACGGACGGACAGACGGACGGACGGACGGACGGACGGACGTTCTTACATTAGGGTACTTATGTGGCTTATCACATGTTAAATATTAGCCACATAAAACGATTTTTAGCCACATAAAACGATTTTTTAGGTGGCTAATTGTAACCAACCCTATCCTTTAACAAGTCCATAACCCTGTGGGGCTAGCCACATAAGTACCCTAATGTGTGCCCGGACAGACAGACGGACGGACAGATGGACGGACGGTCCAAACACTATATGCCACCCGTTTCTTCGAAACCTGGTGCATAAAAATAAGGTAAAACAAGAAATGCGTCTGTCGAACGCGGATGCCACCTGCAGCATATTTGAGAAACTGTGACAAAGTGGTTAACCAAAAAGTGTGACGGACGGACGGACGTTCTTACAGTACTATACTTATGTGGCTTATCACATGTTAAATATTAGCCACATAAAACTATTTTTAGCCACATAAAAGGATTTTTTAGGTGGCTAATTGTAACCAACCCTATCCTTTACCAAGTCCATAACCCTGTGGGGCTAGCCACATAAGTACCCTAATGTGTGCCCGGACGGACAGACAGACGGACGGACGGTCCAAACACTATATGCCACCCGTTTCTTCGAAACCCGGTGGCATAAAAAAAAACCAATGCTTTTAGGCATATTTAATGTAGGTCCGTTACTTCAATCTGTGCTGCAGCTATCAGTGTGTTGCGTTAGTCTACACACATTTACACCAATACATTAGTAACATTTCCAGCCAGTGCGTATACAAATATAAGTTTAGTGAGTTTGTACAATTTACATATAACAACGAAATACTACATAAGGGTGACAAGAATGATGATGATGATGATGATTATGATGATGATGAATTACTTCTTAGTCATAAAATGATGGACATACAATTTATCATTGGTATGTGAATTCCTCAGAGATAGTCTGTAGCTTAAGAATCCAATTTTGTGATACCAGTAAATACACGTACGATATGCATTATTGACAAGCTATAAAACAGACAAGCAAATGTAAATGTAGCTGGACAAGGTAGAACCCTATTTCAGACTAGTGAATAGAAATACAACTCAGTTGTATCCCATTGTCATGTTGTTTAACCCTTTCAACACCAAGTAACTTAATAGGATGTTCCATGCCAATGTTTCACGCTATTTCATTAATTTTGTTCATTCAAATTATCCCATTCTTCTAAAAGGGTAATCTGTACGACGTTTAAAATTATTAACAAACAGTGGAGATGCTGATGAGACGGCTCGTTACGAGCCGGCTCATCTGGATCTGCACTGTTTGCAAACATTGTCTCTATAGAGGTCTGTGGTGTTGAAAGGGTTAACCCTTTCAACCCCACAGGCCTGTATAGTGGTATTGGCAAAAATTGTAGATCCAGATGAGCCGGCTCGTGACGAGCCGTCTCATCAGGATCTGCACTTTTTGTAAGTAATTTTCCAAAACACCCCCTTTTCATAAATGGACTTGTCTGAAAATCATTTTGTGACAAATGGATTGGTTGCAAAATGAACATATAAAAAATCCATTCCAGTTACTTAGGGGTGAAAGGGTTAAAGGCAGGGTTTACAGGGGCTAGACAGTTAAAGCAACAAATGCGCCATACAGTTTGCTCCATATACAACATGTGACACATCTGACCAAAGATTAACCCTTTCAACACCACAGGCCTGTATAGTGGTCTTGGCAAAAAGTGTAGATCCAGACGAGCCGTCTCATCAGGATCAGCACCTTTTGCAAGTAATTTTCATATTTTTGGGAACAAAAACACTCCCTTTTCATAAATGGACTCGTTTGAAAATCATTTTGTGACAATTGGATTGGTTGCAAAATTAACCTATCAAAACCTATTTCAGTTACTTAGGGGTGAAAGGGTTAAAGGCAGGGTTTACTGGTCCTAGATGGAGACAGTTAAAGCAGTAATGCGCCGTACAGTTTGCTCCATATACAACATGCGACACATCTGACCAAAGTGTAAGCAATGTGACATGTGATAATTTACTTATGCAGCCTCATATGTGTCTTGAATAGTAAGTGATCTGTCTGACCTTCACCACTCAGATAGCCAAGGTTTTATTGTAAAAAAAAAACCCTGAGAAAAACATGAAGCAGATTAAATTTGGCATTGTAAAGGATATGCCCCGTCCTATGATGTGTCACATACCAAACATGCCGGTACAACAACCAGGCAACATGCCAATGATGAGGAACAATAACAAACAGGCACAATTTGCATTTCACAAATATAATACTGTAACGGTTACTATTTAATTCAATGTTTTAAGGGTTACAGTGTAACCCTTAAAACATTGAATTAAATAGTAATTTACTGTTTCATTATTTTTAATTTTTAATATTACTCAATGAAATAGTTTTGATAGTGCAAGAGAATTGTCTCATCATGACCTGCCAAAACATGTTTTTATTGACAAGACAAATATGGACGAGAAAATGTGTTCATAGGGCAGCATGAAGTGCCCCTTGTTTCCAGCCTTATAAGAGTTAACAGATACATTGTATAATCAGTTGGCAAGATTCCAGTAAGATTACTTTTTGATTTAATGACATTCAGTGTACCGTATTTACCCTATGTATTGGGACAGTGAAAAATAAATAAAATTCTACGTGTCCCAATACATAATATAAAATAAATTAATTATTTTTGTTGGTGTCCCAATTATTAATATTGAAAGTTTGTATCCTCGAAATTGTGAAATTGCTATATTGGTACAATATGATCGGAAAATACCCGAACTATATGTTACGGAAATTGCCGAGTGCGCAAATGAAACAATTGAATTTCCAAATTAAAAAAGTATTATCTGGACCAAACTGTGAATGTAGAGTGATTTGATGATTGCAATAAAAAATATCCATATACATCAACGATTAGACGGTGAATTAGTGTTGAAAATGCGCAAAAATAAGTTGTAATCGCCAAAATTGTCCTAAATATTACGATCCCGGAAGTGAACCGGAAGTCGAGTTCGATGGGACAAAATCTGGCACCCTGACCACTTCGTACCAAACGCATTTATTAATCACATATTTCTTAAGTCTCAATTTCCCGTAAGACTTCACCGATTAAATCAAACAATTACGTTATGCACACGACAAACCAATAACAGATTACTAATTAAGTTGTTAAGTTGTTAATCCTTTATTAGTTCATATGAAAGGCACATGGCAGTTATCTTTACACAAAAGGCTTAATCAGTGTGCGGATTGCTCGTATTAATCGGGTACTGTCATAGCTTGTTTCAATTCTTTTGAAGCGGCTTTATTGAAATTGTATTGGTCCAATTAGCTTGATCAGCAAAAACAAACATGTTTTCTATGACCTGACAAACCAAGAAGGCTTTACTTCCATAACTAAATTGTTAATATAGACCAATCAAACATCGTTATCCGCACATCATCGGTGATTACTATCAAATTAACCAATCTAGTGAGCGTTGGAAACAAATCGCTCATTAAAAACACTTAGCCAATCAAAACGTAACTACAATGAGTAGTTCGTGGAATCCAATCAAATGATGTTGCGGATTGTTTGCGTCAAACATGTCTGCAAATAAAATATTCAGTTCTTCATACATTGTTACATTCCGTCATGGATAAGTTTGTGAAACGTTTCACGTCTAGCGAGGAAGCGATTCCAAATGCTTGGAAAACATCACCACTACCAAATTCTGTGGCGAAGAGGCCGGTCGGTCGACCACGAAAGCGAAATATTGTTTCGTCGTCAGAGGACACTGACAATAAACGTCAGCATGTCGATCCACACGTCGTATCGGATTTACCGTCGTCTCGAGTGAACACCCTCACACACGTGCCGGATTTAAATTTACCGTTAACACCAGTGAAACCAGCCACACACGTGCCGGATTTAAATTTACCATTAACAGCCCGACTGGTTGGACAGCGACGACGACGACAGAGACTTCCTGGGTTATGATGCCGCCGACGTGGCGTCAGCAATGGAAAACCTTGACAGTGATTAGTGACAAACAAGTGTCTCGTTGGTAAATTGGCGTAAAACCCAGTTCAATCAATTATGCTATTAGTAAAATTTCAAGTGTGCCAAAATGAACACGGTGGAATAATATAATTATAGTGTTTAGTGTGTCATATGTCACATTTCAAATGTTATATGCTATTACAATTTACATGTATGACCCATCGTTTGAATCGGCACAATGTATACTTTGAGGAGACATACAAAACATTATATTTTTAACAAGTTCATATTTTCTTACACAGAGTGCACGAAATTGTACTGGGCCGAAATACCTCCCGTGAGACCGAATCTGTACTGGGACAATACAATAAAGGGCTCTTTATTTGTATCGTCCCAGTATAGGGTAAATACGGTATCACCAGCACGTCTCAGTGGAATATAAAGTCTCAGTGGAATATAAATCATGAAATGGCTGGTACAACTATGTTCATAAATCCCATTCTACATGGACACTGTGGCACTGCATATCAGGGCTTGGTTGCTCAAAACCTCTCAACCTTTTCATCCCTAAGTATCTGGAATGGATTTTGATATGTTAATTTTGCAACCTATCCAATCATCATAAAATCATTTTCAGACCAGTCCATTTATGGTAAAGGTGTGCTTTGTCTCAAAAATATGAAAATTACTTGCAAATGGTGTAGATCCTGATGAGACGGCTCGTCACAAGCCGACTCATCTGGATCTACACTTTTTGCCAATACCACTATACAGGCCTGTGGTGTTGAAAGGGTTAAGGAACTGTTAAATCCTTAACAGTGTTGAGGATTCAATAGTCCACTAAGCTAACAGAGGATTTGAGCAACTGGGCCTGATCATTCTATCCAATGCTGCATATATTGTCTACCGTCTGTAAATAAGAGTCACCAGTCCACTGTATAAGACAGAGATAGAGGGATAGAGAGAGAGAGGGTGGTATACCTCTGCGTTTGACATCCATGACAATACCTCCGTCGTCGCCGTCGTGTATATCCACCTCAATGTTGCCGTCCGAGTGTTTCTTACCGCCTGTGTTATAGGACATATGGACACATGATATTGCCACAGGCTACATGTAGTGGAATGGAATGAGGTTACATGCCATCAACACAAAGCAACATTAGGTTAAAGGTACATGTACAACACAAAATGTTCTTAATTGGAATTAAATAAGTGTATAATTGTGTCAATAATCCACCAGTTCTAACAATTACGAGTGCCCGCTATACAGATATAATTATTTAGTAATATTTATTTTACTGATAGTGCCTCGCGGTGGTATAAGGCTATTTTCATATGCAAATGAGGCATGATATTTTTTAATTATTTATACTAATTAAATGCATCACCTGAAAAAATATGTTCGACAGATTATAAACTATGATCTTTGCACATCCAAAAATAAATACAGAGAATAAATAATAATGTCCATTAACATTTGAAGGAAACACGGTTATCACCCCTGATATTCGTGTGGAAATTTACGAATGATATAATAATGCCAATCAATACATGGGGTAATGGTGAATGAATGTTTATTTTGCCATAAAATGTCTCGATGACGTATCTGATATAAAGAACATGTTGTGCCTACTGAGTGGGCATGTACCTTTAACAGCGAGGAACAAGTAGCATAATTTCATGATGGGATGGGAGACATTTTGTTACAGGCAGAAACACATGTTTAGAACATCTTCGACAAATCTGCTGTTATTTGTGGTTGTGACTGGAGAAATGGGGCTTATGGGATTGTGACCAGAGTAGCTCCTGATCAAATAACCCACTCTTGTAGCCGGATAACGATCTGTGTTGCATGACGATCTGTGTTGCATGACGGGTGTTTCATTGACTGAATGGCGAACAGTTCAGTACTGTACTACATGGGTCACAAACCCATAAGCCACATTTCTGCAGTCATGGCCACATTTTCAGACCATTTAGCGGGAGTGTGCATCAGCAAATGTAAATCAAAAATGCTGAATTTCATTGCACATATGTGACTGTGACTGCAGCAATGGGGCTTATGGGTTTTGTGACCAGTGTAGATCGAGATCAGCCTGTGTATTCGCACAGTATGATCAAGATTGGCAATGTTCGCCATCCCATCAATGAAACACCCGTCATACTTCTAACAAGCAAAATATATCGTTATCAAGCTACAGGAGTACTATTTTATCAAGAGCTACACTGGTCTCAATTGCCATAAGCCCCAAGTCTTCATATCACTTTCTTCTTTCTCTACAAATGCCATCGAAGTTACCAAGTATACCACATGGAAAAGTCGCGGGAATACTGGATGAAGGCCGGAAGGCCTCGTCCAGTATTCCCGCGACTTTTCCTAGTTTATATCCCCGATAAATTCAACAAAAAGGCCATAATTCTTGTAAGAAATAAATAATTATGTTCTATGACCAAAGTGAAACTATGCTACGACTGGTTGTGGTATATTAGTAGGCTGGATAAGGAAACAGATGTATATCAAGGTGTATGATCATGTGGTTACAACAACAAGTACTGAAACTTTCAGAAGCCCTCCGATTCAAAGTACGTATTCTTTTATTTTGTTCTTATTATGTAACGGATTTTGATGAAATATGGCGCATCAAACGTGTCTTGTTAAGCTGCATTTGGGGGTCTCAGTACATTTGGCCCAAACTTCTGTCGTTTTTGCGAAGAATCGATTTCCGTGTCTATTGACACGGAAATCGATTAATCGCAAAAACGACACAAGTACGTGCCAAACTCCCAGGACTACCATAACAGCTCATGTAGACGCGTTTGCTGCGCCATATTTCATCAAAATTTGTTGCCTATTAAGGAAAATATCAAATAATACTTATTTTGGAGTGGGCGCGCTTTCAACCATTTCAGCCATTGTTGTTGTTGTTGTAACCATGTGATCATGCACCTTCTATATGGGTGCAGCTGATATACATTGTGTACAACTGATATTAATCAGATCAATTAAATTTAGTGCAACAGTTGTTAATTTACTAAAGCAAGTGAGCAGGGGCTTGTCCGACCAACAAATATTGTCCAAGTAAATTTGGCCTTGACATTTGGCATGAGTGGCCTATAGAATGATAGGGTTGTGAAGATAATGGGTACTGAAAAACTTTAACGAATATTTAACCAAAAAGAATTAATGCAAATTTCAAAGTAATTTGACCTTGACCTTGGACATTGGGGCGAATGATTGGGCTATAAGATGAAAATATAGATGATGATAAAGAGGTATATGATGTTTCAAGTCAATCAGACTTGGGGTTGTGGAGATAATTGGTACTGAAAAGTTTACGCAGATTTTACAAAAAACTTTTCACCTCGACCTTGGACATGAAGGCTGCATGGGTGTGATATGGAAAGAAAATATTGATGATGATGAGGAAGTATGTAAAGTTTGAGGTCAATCCGACTTACCGTTACAGATATAATGGGTACCCTAAAACTTTAACGCAAATGGGATGGTTGAACGGACTGACGAAATGACAAAAACTATATACGCCTAGACATACTTCGTATGCCGGGGATATAACAAGTAATAATTCCAGCACAAAAATATTTACACAATTCCCTAACATTTGATTGGCACGTAGCAAGTCTCTGTCCAAGATTTATATACCAGTAAACTCCCACGCCGAACTACTTTCCGTAACCGTGAGGCGCAGTTAAAATAATTCTTAAGAAAACGGAAAATAAATACATTTTCTTGATGAATTTATTTCAAATGCTGGAATTATAAGGAACGAATGCCCTTTTTGTGGAATTTATCGGGGATATAAACTTGGAAAAGTCGCGGGAATACTGGACGATGCCTTCCGGCCTTCGTCCAGTATTCCCGCGACTTTTCCAAGTTTATACCCCGATAAATTCCACAAAAAGGCCATTCATTACTATAGTAACCAATAGGACAAAAATAAACAATTGGCGATAAAAAATTACAATTTTCGAAAAAAAAATAATTTTTTTTTTTTTTTTTTTTTTTTTATTTTTTTTTTTTTTTTTTTTTTTTTTTCAAAAATTGTTATTTTTTATCACCAATTGTTTATTTTTATCACCAATTGCGAAAGTGGCTTTTCCAAGTTTATACCCCGATAAATTTCACAAAAAGGCCATTCATTCCTATACAGGCCTCACACTGGACTTACAATGTACATCCCATATTTCCCCCATAGTGGTTTTTGAAAATCAGTCATATCAAAACTGTAAATGACGTCAAAAACTGACAAAAATCCAAGCTTATGCAACATTAAAATCAACCTGACTTTTGTGTCAACTTTTGGCATCTTTTACGGAAAATATTGCCCAGCGCTCCAGATAAAGAATTGGTAATTGAGTATTGTTACTCCATCATTTCTGAAGCAATTGGGTATTTCAAAATTTTAATTGGGTAAAATAAAATCGCACTACTGTTTACACATCAACAGACAGCGATTATTGAATAGTTTGCTTCGAAATTAAAACATGTCTTGGCATTTAGGAGACAATGAAATACCAAGATATGTTTTCATGGAAAATAAGAAAAATATGCTATATTTGTGGTCTGTTTATTGTTTTCTGCTGCATGATAAAGGTACAATAAAATAGGTATTGCTTTTTGATACTCGCTACGTCTGATTTCAATTGGGTTTTTGGCAATTTCAATTGGGTATTTAAGCAAATACGCAGCTTATCTGGAGCTCTCAATGCCAGCCGGTTTTTTAAATACATATCCACCCAATATAATCTATAGTCTGTTTCACGAAACCTGCCCAAATTTTACGGCTATATAAACAATGCAAAAAACAATATTTTTTTCGATAATATTAAATTAAAGTAAAATTTAAGAATGAGCCTACTTTTTATTTCGTGAAATTTGGTCAAATATTGGTTTTATTACAAAAAATTTATTTCTCTATGGGAATTTAACACGGGGAAAAAGAGGTAGAGGACTTGTGGGAGGAGTAAAACAAGAGGGCCATGATGGCCCTTATTCGCTCACCTGACTCCATGAACACCAGAGGAGAATGTGACATTGAGTTCATGTGTTTTAAAAAAATTGTGCTATTTTTAGATGGCGGTCATCTTGGATTAAGCGATGACTCTCATTTTACAAAATCTGAAAATGCTTCACCCAAGGATCTTAACTTCCTATGAAGTTTGGCCAGCATCGGCCATGTGGTTCCTGAGAAAAAGACGTTCAAAATCTTGAATAAATGGACCTTTTGGTGGCCATCATGGATGACATAATCATCCGATTCCTACAAGTATTGCACCAGAGCAATCGCTTCATCGATACCTTCAATTTGATATATGGCATGAGCATATTCGGTCAAAAATAAAATTTGACCCCAATTTGACCCCAATTTGACCCAACAGGCCATGCACATTTTTGACCCCGGGGTCACCATTTTAACAACTTTGAAAAAGCATTGTAAATCGATCATTCCTACCAAGTTTAGTCAAAATCCGGCAAGCGATTCATGAGAAGATTTTTTAAGAATTTATGCTATTTTTAGACGGCGGCCATCTTGGATTAGCGATGACCTCCATTTTAACAAATCTGAAAAGGGTTCACCCATGGGCCAAGCGGTTCATGTGAAGAACAATTTTGAAATCTCTAATAAAAGAACGACTTTTTGACATTTCGGTGGCCATCTTGGATGACATAACAATCTGATTTCGACAAAAAATGCACCAGAGTGATTGCCTCATTGATACCTTCAATTTGATATATGACATGACCATATTCAGTCAAAAATAAAATTTGACCCCCAATTTGACCCCACGGGCCATGCCCATTTTTGACCACGGGGTCATCATTTTAACAACTTTCAACGAGCAATGCACATCGATCATTCCTACCAAGTTTCGTCGAAATCCGGCTAGCGGTTCATGAGAAGAAGATTTTTTAAAAATTTATGCTATTTTTAGACGGCGGCCATCTTGGATTAGCGATGACCTCCATTTTAACAAATCTGAAAAGGCTTCACCCATGGACCATAACTTTTAAGTTTGGCTACCATGGGCCAAGCGGTTCATGTGAAGAAGAATTTTGAAATCTTTAATAAAAGAACGACCTTTTGACATTTTGGCGGCCATCTTGGATGACATAACAATCCGATTTCGACAAAAAATGCACCAGAGTGATCGCCTCATTGATACCTTCAATTTGATATATGACATGACCATATTCAGTCAAAAATAAAATTTGACCCCACGGGCCACGCCCATTTTTGACCCTGGGGTCACCATTTTAACAACTTTGAAAGAGCAATGTACATCAATCATTCCCACCAAGTTTCGTCGAAATCCGGCCAGCGGTTCATGAGAAGAAGATTTTTTAAGAATTTATGCTATTTTTAGACGGTGGCCATCTTGGATTAGCGATGACCTCCATTTTAACAAATCTGAAAAGGCTTCACCGATGGACAATAACTTTTAAGTTTGGCTACCATGGGCCAAGCGGTTCATGTGAAGAAGAATTTTGAAATCTTTAATAAAAGAACGTCCTTTTGACATTTCGGCGGCCATCTTGGATGACATAAAGTAGTATAGAGGGAGTCAAAATGATACCACCTAACGGTGGCATCATTTCTCCACCCTCTATACTACTCCACCACCCCCCGAAAAATCAAAAATTGGTTAACGATGAAATTGTCTCCCACCAACCACGAAATATTCAAAATTGGTGTCATAAATACATCATGTTTTTTTCACGTCCAATTGAACATATAAATTTAATAGGTTATAATAAAATATTATAACAAAATGGATAATAAAATACACAACGAATTGGACGTTTATAATGATTTGGATGAAGGATTTTACGCTGTTGTTTCTACAGTAAAACAAAACACGGTAAAATGACAATACTATGTGATATCGAATACATGAAATATCAGCGTAATTTATTACGCTGCGATAAAAACGTTGCATTTACAATATTAAACCGGCAATTATGTCGCCGGTATAAGTATCAAATTTATATAATGAAGCGACTATAAGGATCGGAGAAACACTACCGAGAAACATTATCAAACTAATTTTATAAAACAGTTTAAAATCAAAGATTCGTTTACGGATATGCGTTTCTACAATATCGCTTTTAACGAAGAAATTGGAAAATTATTAGAAGAAATTGAAAATTATTGAACAGAACTAATTTATGTTATAATCACACCAAGCAGACGACAATGTTCCAATTACACGTGTTATGAACATGTAAATTAGGTGTCCATTTTATAGAGAGATTACACGATTAGGTCTATCGCGTATAAAGATATTAATAATTTGTAAAAATTAAAAAAAAAATAGCAAAAGCCTCCACTCGTGCACAACACCCCCCAGCGACTGGGCAGATTTCTAGCCGGCACCCAGCCACTGGGGTGTTGGGGACCTTTCTTAAGCCCACGCATCTGTTGGCTCACATTCTGGGTCGCCTTGAACCCCATTGCCAATTCCTCATTAAGAGAAACCAGCGAAGTAAGACGAGCCTATGTGTGAATTTGGTTTCCGAAATTGCAAAGCTCTTAGGCAGAAATCTTTTAGGCCGGCACCTTTGAGCTACACAATTACATCGCCAAATACACACATATGCATAGACTGCTACCATTAAACAGACGAGAACGGACGTCATACCGGATCAACAACATAGCACACACGAGATGAGACCAATTGTTGTAAGGTCAACAAACATATATATACTCATCAGTTTCCTATACAACATACAAATGGTGTGCATATTATATTTATTTATTAATACCTATTGGCGAAAGAAAACATGTGATGGTTCGTTATTTTGTTAATTTTATAATTAATTTTATATTTTTTTTTAATAATTTAAAGCTGAACACTCCCTATGATTACATAGTAATTAATTTATGTTGTAACGACAATGTTTCAATTACACGGGTTATGGCCCATGCGTAAATTGATAGCCGAGGTAAACAGAGCCGATAATTCTCAGTGAAAAACACATGTTGTATAGGTATGTAAATTTGTTTACTGCACCAATATAATTTTGAAAAAATTAGGAAAATTAAGAATTTTTTTTTTTTTTAAATTATTATTTTTATTTTATTTATTTATTTTTTTTTTTAATTATTTTTAGTAGTATAGAGGGTGGTATCATTTTGACTCCCTCTATACTACTTTTTTTTAAATTTTTTTTAATTATTTTATAATGGTGCTGTAACATTTCCTCCGACTTTATTTCCAAGTTTTACCCTAAATTTATCCCAATCAGTACACTCAATTTTTGGCATGGTGGCGCGCGCCTTGATCCTTATATCATTTTTTAATTCTTCATATCTCCCCATTTCTTCCACCACGGATTCAAACTCTAAATTTGATATTTTCTTATCGGCCAACGCTTTGGACACCATAACGTCGATGCTATTTTTCTTAGACCTAGCGAGAACGGATATTCTATCATGTTTTCTACTTTTTTTCTCGAGTTTTCCACCCGCCGCCCTAATTACCATACAAAGTGTTCCAGATAAAACTGGTAATTCCACTCAAAACCCCTGCAAGTGGAATCATTACAATTGTAGATAGCGTTGCAGCAGTCCCCGCCCCACACAACACAGAAACACTTGCCAGAACCGTACTAGATGCTTCAGCTATGTTTGCCGCGCGCCTATATTTATTAGAGTGTCTTTTTCTATTTGCACATTCTCTAACTAAAATATCCTGCATAGCGACGATATTATTCAACCTAAAATCTGAACTTTTTTCGTTAATTGAATACAGTGTTGGTGGAGTTGAATACAGTGTTGGTGGAGTGGTATTGAGAGTTGGATACAGTGTTGGTGGATCGGTATTGACAATTGGAAGCGGTGATTCGTTCATAGTTAAATTTATTTCAATATATTAGTATTTACACAATAAGTTCAATTAACAATGAGACAATAGTGGAAGAACTCTCTGAGTCACCGATTTTCGTAACAAAGTTAATAACACTACCTTGGGAAAGTATAATTCGATCATCACCGGCAAACGAAACCACCGTCGAACTATCTCCAGAGATTTTAGTGACTCCAACCCCCCGTTCTTCCCCATCTACTACAATATTTATCGCGACCGCGCCCACAGGTTTACCATTAGCATTAACCGAGCAGACCGCCATTTGGATAACTTCACCTGCAGCTGTCATAGTGTATCCCCCATATTTATTACTCGCTTTGGCACCGAACGAATATTCATAGTGCCCCACAACCAATGGGCCCCGCTTCTCAGCCCAAACTGTTATGACACGTTTTGGTGTTTTCATTGTTTTCACTATTCCGGCAAGCGCATTGTTTGCGTTATATGCCTCAGTACGAATCTCATAAGAGGCCTCCTCAAGAGCTTTGGTCGCGGCTATACGATCATGTTCAGTTTATCGGTTATTTTTTCATCTAGTTCAGTAAGTGTCGCTTCTCTGTTGAGAGAGTCCTCTGAGCGCAACGCATCATAAGCCTCCGTAATGGTTGCCTGGTGGTCTTCTAAGGCTTATCAATACCCGACCGGGTCTCTTTTTGAATTCGGTTATTTTTTCATCTAGTTTAGTAATGTCGCTTCTCGTTGATAGAGTCCTCTAAGAGCAACACCCTATAAGCCTCCGTAATATCCGCCTGGTGGTCTTCTAGGGCTTTATCAATACCGTTCGGACTCCATCAAGATCAAACCGGGTCTCTTTTTTAAATTCGGTTATTTTTTCATATAGGTCAGTAAGTGCCGCTTCTCTGTTGAGAGTGTTCTCTGAGCGTAACGCCCCATAAGCCTCCGCAATGGCCTCTTTGTGGTCTTCTCGGACCCCCTCAACCCCAGACCTGGTCTCTTTTATAAATTCGGCTATTTTTCATCTAGTTCGGTAAGTGTCGATTCTTTACTGTGAGAGTTCTCTAAGCGCAACGCATCATAAGCCTCCGCAATGGCCTCTGCAAGGTTAGACTGGTGGTCTTCTCGGACTTTTTATCAATACCGACCGGGTCTCTTTTCGAAATTTGGTTATTTTTTTATCTAGTTCAGTAAGTGTCGCTTCTCTGATGAGAGAGTCCTCTGAGCGCAACACCTCATAAGCCTTCATAAGGTCCGCCTGGTGGTCTTCTCGTGCTTTCTCAATACCCGACGTGGCCTCATTTCGAAAATCGATTATTTTCCCGTCTAATTCAGCAAGTGTAGCTTCTTTGCTGAGAGAGTCTTCTAAGCGCAACGCATCATAAACCGCCGTAATGTCAACCTGGCGGTCTTCTCGGGCTTTATCAATCCCCAACCGGGCCTCTTTTCTAAATTTGGTTATTTTTTACCTAGTTCGTTTAGTTCCGTATGCGTTTCTTCACGACTTTGTGTATTCACAGCCAGGGCATATTCTCTAAGTTGTGATAGTAGACTCTTGTGAATCTCGTCCGTGGCCCTCGATATAGTTCTATTAATCAAGGCCTTTGTTTTTTGGGTAGTTAAAAAGTCGCCCCCCCTCTGTCGGGATGAATCCCCCTTCTGCAGGTTCCAAATTATTTGAATTTGTCACCCAATCGGAAGAACTACCTGGTCCGTATATACTCATAATGTTGATAATATATATTACGAACATGCGTTTAATTCTAATTTTCTTAAAATTAATTAATTTGAAATTTCTAGGACGACCGAAATAGGGTAATCGTTCTTCAACTCTCGCCCTTTATCATCAAGAATATAAATCTTCAACTCGTGGATGTGTCCCGATTCCAAAACTTTCATCTCTGGGTGTGGGAAGTCTAAGGTTACAGTCTCGCCATAGAAACAATCGCTGGCGGGCACAGTTTTCAGTAATGTGCTGGGGGATCCGTCTATCGTGTTGTACGATGTGTTCACCCGATCAAGGTGCACCCTGAGAGTTTTCGTGAAGGCGAAGTTTACTGGGGTATCGCCGTGGTGATAACCCACGGGGAAGACAAATCTCCCCGGGACCCCTTGCCCTATATCCTCGTTGTAACGGTGTGCAAATTTAAATCCTAACATTGAGGCCAACCCCGGTGAGATCCATAAACGCTTCTCAACGAACAATGTCGCAATCCCCGTGGGTTTTGAGACTGTGAGCGTGACACAATCAGGCATAAGCTTTGCGATTAAAGCTTGGACATCTCTGAAACCCCAAAGGCCGAGAGGTAATGTGACACCTGATTTACAACCATCGTCGGTATCTAGATTTACGGGAAAGATAGCCTCTATCCAGTCTGATCCGGTATCTTCAAGGTTTTTCCATCCAACCGTGAAGGTGATTGATCTAAGGCCTACCCGGCGTTTTCCGCAGCAGTTGTCTATTAATTTTTGAAGTTCACAACTCCCTTTTTGAACATTAGTTATAGTAGCAAACATAATAATATCTTTCAATGGATACCAAAGCATTTAGCTTTAACTCTAATGTAAAGTACGCGGTAGGAGGTAAATACACACAAAAAGACGTTGTTAACCGCCTGTACACCCAACCGTAACGGTTAGACCGGACAGTGGCTTTGCCACCAACTTCCCTAACATCTTTGAACAATATAGGTTGCCCAAGATTACTACGATGGAGGTGGTAAACGGCTGGAAAGCAACACCGATGCAGTTTTGGCAGAACCAAATAAATTTCGCTGTATGGTGCGCAACAGCCGGGTGTGGAGTTTTCATATAAAGACCATCTGACATCCAAGAATGTCATGCTCCGAAGTGTCTACAACTTTCACGTGTATTATACTATTAGGAGGATTCTCAAAGAACTAGGTATTTCACTACCTCAAGACGACGCCTGGGATCCCATTTCCAACACATATAACCGTATGGCCTTTGAAAGACTGTGTAACGAATTTTACGTTTCAAAAGACGCGGACTGGAGACAGAAAGCATTTCCTACCAGCACCGGCCTCGGGGACGTTCTCATTCACGGCCAGTCCGGGAATTGGACACAGACTGATTTTAGACACGATCACTCCGGTGACCACATCGTCAGTCGGAACGCCGGAATTTTGACCCCGCGACTATGACTTTCGGGACGGAAGTGTCTGGAGGTCGACACTGTGGCGTGTTTTCTTGTAAAATGTTACCTCCGAAACTGGCTCACGTCGATTACATACAGCAGGCTGCTGAGGTTCAGAACGCGTGGGGTACATTTATGTTAGATACGGGTCTAGGGTTTCACGCAGGCCGGGGTTACTCGCGTCAACGACTCCATTCGCACGTACGCTGGGCCATTCTCGGCGCACAAAAACAAACTCGCAGTTCTATACTGGGCATGGAACAGCGTTTGATGCACAAAAACAATTTTTGGCACTTGTAGAGGACGCCATCTCAGCTAGGGTGGACCTGGAGAAGGCAATCCAGAATTATCAAGACGTTTTGCAGACTGCCAGCACCCCAGTAGACTATGTATTTGGAATAGGTCTTTATATGGCGCCGAGCAATATGATACTACGAGACGACCCGGTTGACGGTTACAATAATCAGATCGTAATCGCCACCGTCAATCAAAAAATTGGCCGCAACGGGAACGTGAATACGGATATCATCAAGCGCACCCCCAACAGTGGAACCGATTTCATAAAACACAAAATGGATCACCTCCCCCCAATTCGTATCGAACACCCCAGTACCCCAATTCGTAAATTGGATGCACCATCGAAATCCATCAACAGACCAATCGCGATTGGAGAAACACCAATCAATCGTAGATTGGATGAAATTGGAAGCACAACACACGAGGAGGAGAAATTGGGTCTCGTCATCGCCCTCGTGGCGATCGGATTATTTACGCTTTGGTTGTAGGAACTCTCTGACAGAGAATAATAGGAGACCGGCGATTGCCACGATTAAAGCCCAGGTATTTTTGGCTAGCCATCCGGCCGTTTTTGATAATATAGATAGCAAGTAAGAAACGATACTTCCGATCAGTCCAGGTAGTGCGGCAGCCGCCTTTCCAGCTAATTTAGCTAGAAGACTGGCGAGGGCTTTTAGTTGTTTTTTTATCCGCTCCTTGGCTCCACCGGGTGCTGGTGCTGGTGCTGGTGCTGGAGCGGGTGGTAGCGCCGCACCACCAGTGAAAGTTAGAACTATGGTCGATATAGTCATGCCGATAGCAACGAGGATGCTTGCTATCGTGACGCCCTGCTCTCTGAACAGAGTGCGAAGACGCTCAACCGAGTGTCGTCTCCTCGTGCAGGACCCTCGAGATTGATTCGCGATCCGACTTATTTGTGTGCGGAGAGCCTCACGGTTAGCCGAGGCGGCCTCCAAGCGAGCTTCTCTTTCATCCCGCAAAGACCGCAGGAGTTTGTTGATCCGCTCGGTAGATTCTCTATCGTCACCGGCTTCCTCCAGTTTTCTTTCTTCTAGCGCGATATGTTCTCCAGCGCCGTGAGTTTGGAGAGGTTAAGGACCATTCGCCCCCAGGACCGTTTGTAGAGCCTTATCGAGTCCACGGAGTTCTCGAAGAGGTAACGGTGGGTCATCGTTGAGTATTTTTCCCAATTGCGATTGGACGCTGAACGTGGTCTCCATAGTGTTAATAACGTCGGTGGCTATTTGAGGGACCTCGCTGAGCTCGACCGTTTCTATCGCGGTGGCCGTCTTCGCTATAGTTTCGTCGGTAGACTTTAGGGCCTCTACAGCGCGGGCCGGTATAATTGTTTTACCCCTCTTCCAATCCGTGAATCCTAGTTCGTCCCTTATGAGTTGGCCACCGCCCCGGTTTCCTGCAATGGTGTTTAGTGATAGTGGTTTTCCGGTCCTCCCGTTAACTAATTGGACAGTTAGTGCTGCTCTTAGTCGCAATTTACCGCTCATAAATTTGAACTTGGAGTAGTCGCGACCGACAGAGGGACCAGACTGCTGCCAAATTGTTGTAGTAGTCGTTTACAGCTCCCTCAAGTAATTCCTGACTTTGACTAGTGGTAGCGTCACCCAATTGTGATTGGATTGGAACTGGAGTTTCTATGGTGGGTGTCGTGAGGGAATCCTCGAAGTTATCATCATCACCATCGAGGTAATCTTCTCGGTCGCCCGTAGTAGTGCGATCGAATTCGTCCATGTAATCAGCCATATTTATAATTTTCTTAAAATTAATTATGTATTAAAGACAAAACCATACGGGTTTAATAGTTTCAATAATTTTGAAAAAATTAATTATGTCTTCGAGTCAATACGGTCGCAAACTCAATCCATACCGCAGACTGCGTGAGCCCCTCGGGGCAAAAGGCGTGAGACAGAGTGTCGTTATTACGAACAACCCATCGACGATCGACCAGAACCAGCAGCTCTTAGTCCGCTTCCCCAACCTCGGAGCTAACGACGTCATTGTTCCGGGTACTGTTCGCCTCGCTTTCACTATTTCGCTAACGTCGACGGACGCGGACCGAACCGTCGTTCAGAACTTGGGTCGCGCCATAGTCAAGAAGACTATGATAAAGATTTCTGGTAATGAGGTGATGTCGATCGATGACAGCGACGTCTACCATTGCTATCAGGACCTGTGGAAGACGTCACACGAGCTTGAAAACGCTGTCTATCAAGGTATTGACACCAGCAAAAATAAGAACGTAAACCAAACTTAGAATCGGGGCTGCTAACAAGGCAGATAACAACGCGAGTGACAACGCGGTCGCGGGCGCTTACGGCAACCGCTTCTACATCCCGCTCGACTTTGAGTTGCTGGAGAGTCACATGCCCTACTATCAGAGCGCTTTGGCTGACCGCCTCGAATACGAACTAACGTTCAACGACTACGGCCGAGTTATCATAGCCACCGACCAGTTATCGACGTATACGATCGATAATGTTTCGCTGGAGTACGACATGGTCACGATGCCCGAACTAGCGCGATTGATCAGAACCCAGTACGCCGGGCGCGTTGCCATACTTTACGACCGAGTTCTTCGCCATCGCAAGATGCCGAAAAACAAAAGCGACACATTGTGGAATATTAACGTCAACGTACCCGCCCGCTCGATGAAAGGTATACTGATGTTGTTCGAGGATGCTCGGTTCGCGTTCGGTGCTAGAAAAACCGACAGATTCTATAACCCCAAAATCACGAAGGTAGAGGTGACGATCGAGGGAGTCCCCAATCAACTCTACAGCGCGGTCTTCGCGCGCACCAGCAGTGGGATGAAGTAAGAAAGCAGTTTGCTGCCGGATCTAAGCGCTCTCCGGAGGTTGCAGCAGTTGCTAAAGACCTGCATCTCTCGGCCGTCTCCCTCGCGGAGTTCCTGAATACCAAATACGCGTTATGGCTAGACATGCGAGCCAGCGACGATGACCAAATACACGGTAGCGGACGCCAAGTTTGAGAACGCTAGTGAGGGTGTGACGATCCAGATAACCAAAGAGGCGGACGGAGCCGGGCCATTGAACGTGTACTTATATATAATTACAGACGCACAACTCAACATCGAAGATGGTCGATACGTATCAGCGATCTACTAAATCTAACGATTTATTAATAATATAATTTTGAAAAAATTAAGAAATCATCTAACGATTTATTAATACATAATTTTGAAAAAATTAAGAAATCTAGCAATCAATACCAATTCACGATTGGAGATGCTCACTCCGCCATAATATGTGGGCAGACAGGATGTGGAAAAACGGTTTTCATCCTCAACTTACTCGAGGGATCCTACCGCGATGCCTTTCGTCACATTGTGATCCTATGTCCCACTGTGCGACACAACGATACTTATCAGCGGTGCCCGTGGATATGGACCGACCCTGAGGTATACGTTATTGACCCCGGTGATAGGCTTCACGATTGGTTGCGTGGTTTATACCAAATATTTCAGGGCGAGCCCACCCTATACGTGATTGACGATTGCTCAGCCAAGGCGGCGATGACCAAAAAGAAGGACATGCTCTCCGAGCTCGCATTTTCTGGCCGCCATGCGAGGGCAAAGCGTATGGATATCCACTCAAAAATACAACGCCGTCCTCAAGGATCTGCGCGAGCAAACGAAATGGGTCGCCCTCTTTCACTGCAAGGACCGAGACTCATTCGATGACTGTCTTCGAGAGAATGACGTTATCCCAACGCGCGAGGAGCGCCTGGAGGTTCGACAGATACTTTCGAAAACTAAGCACGCCAAGCTTCTGCTAAAGACTGATCAACCAACTGCTTATAAAGTTATCAACTAAATCTAACGATTTATTTAATAATTTTGAAAAAATTAGGAAAATTGCAAAGTAATAAGCTATTGCAATGCTTAGCAATTGCTGAACAATGCTTAGCAATTGCTGAACAAATGCTGAATAATGCTGAACAATGCTTAGCAATTGCTTAACAATGCTGAATAATGCTGAACAAATGCTGAACAATGGTTAACAATGTTAACAATTTGGTGCTCCGCTGCGAGCATAATGGTGATCATAAGTATCGGGTGGTGCGCATTTATTATTTTAATAATTTTGAAAAAATTAAATAAATATGTTAAAGTGATGAGACTTGTTAGAATAGTTAAATTACTAATTTTGAAAAAATTAAGAAAAATGAACTGCGACGAACTTCTCGATCAGCTAATAGAAGAAACCTCAACTCCGACTGCCAACAAATAATGATCCGACAGAGCAATCGGGATCTGGGTTGAGTGCAACGACTCCGAATGAAAATGAAAATGCGGCGCGACGAGAGCGGCTAGCTGCGCTGGTTGCTGGGGGACAATCGGAGCATTATCTCGGTAGGCGTCTCTCAGTTTTTCAGGTGGATAAGATGTCAGATGCGGAGATCGATAAAATGTATGCGCGATACGAATCCAAATTGGGAGCAGAGATGACAAAAACTCTTGGATCGGCGGCTATTCATTTGTACGCTACCGCCGTTAGTAGACTTCTCCCTATACCAAACACTGCGGGGTTGATTGATGATCTAGAGACTGACCCTTTTATAGGACACACTCTTAGAACGGCATGCTGCTCAATTTATCACAAGTTTGGAATGTACTTAGCTCCACTAACAACCGCGTTGACCACGGGTAAACACTGTCAATTTGGACATATATGCCCACGAACTATAAGCTCTAATATTAATTTTGAAAATGATGACACAAGACACACCCACGAGAGTGACGGAGTTGAACCAGATTGCTCCAACACAATCGAACCAGAGTGTTACTCCGCCACTGGATGACATACCGCATATAAAAAATCCCAAAGACAGGCAGCTGGGCGGGCGGCGGCGGCTGCCACCCGAAAAGTTAAACAAGATAAAATACTCGCCGAGCTTCGAGAGGCTAAACTCCAATCGAGATCGGGGACGGAGACAGCAAAACATCTGAATACAGAGTTGAGTACAACAACACCCCCAATTCACGAATTGGAAGCACACTCAAATTCAAAGAATTTGTCACCCAATTCACGAATTGGGGTTGGAGTTGGGCTGAACCCAAATTCGTGAATTGGAGTTGGGTTGTTGGTGGTGGTCTGGCAGTTGTTGGTGCCCTGTGCGTTTGGAAATACCCCAAAAAACAACCAGCCAGTGTTCAGAAGAAAGTTACGAAACACCAATCATCAACAATGTTGAATTTGGATGCGCCCCATTTAAACATTGATCGCGACCCATTTTATATGCAATAATTATAACAATGGCTGAACAAGATGGTAAAATGTTAGTGAATGCGCTTTATCACGCCGTGGTGATATCGGGTTTCAGTATCGGGTATGCTCGACTATCAAAGATGACCCTAGGAGGAACCGCTCCCAAATTGGACTTTACTGTGAGAGACGTAGGGCTCGCGACCTTAGATGTAGCGGCCGCAGTTTGGACCCGAGATTATCTAGTTAAAGCTGGAATTCTACCAGTTAATATATGGAAATAAATGGCTTCAATCGCAGTAATAGTAGGTGGTGCGCTTGTAAACGCATTGGCGTTCAGCGGTAGCAACTTTATATTCTCTAAAATGAAAAGCTCGAACGTGGATGAGGAGCGTAAGCGTCATGATTTAGCTGTAGAACAACTCAATAGCGCAAAGGAAGCATGGTCGAAAAACGAACCGCCCATCTGGACTGGGTCAATGAAGAGCTTCGCCGCGAAAATCACGCCGCGCAAACTTTTCAGAACGTTGAAGAAGCCAACCGCGAGTACGCGCTGGCATATCCGCACAAAATTCTCGATCCAATGGATCCCGAGCCCCAACTTTCAGATTCTATGTACCGTCAGAGCCCCAAAAGGACCGCGAGATCGCGTTCATCATCGTGGGAATGGGTGTGGTGGGTCTCGCCGGCTATTATATTCAATCGAGATTTTAAATTAATTAATTAAAACAATTTTTTTTTATAAAAATATATATATAGAACGATGTTAGTTGACGAACTTTATAACGCTATGATTGATGTAGGCTACACTGCCCAAAAACATCGTTTACCTGGTGCAAAGAGTATGATTCGTCTGGCCCGAGATTGTCTCGAGGACGAAAAAGCGGCCACCCTTTTCGCAAAGCGGATGTTAGATTCCTCCACCAATCCTGGGAGATTGGATGAATTAGATTTCCCTCTCCTGTTCCAACCCAAACGCGATTGGGGCTGCAGCGACAATCGCAATTGTACTTCCAACAAAGGTTTATTATTACCGACGAACTGGCGAGGGCATGTTGGAGATTGTCCGATATATTAGAATACTTCGCATACGATGAACACGCGCAAACTTGATACCAAACTAACGCGCAAGCTGTCGAATACATACTATAGCCCCGCGGCTACTGGAAGGGACTCGCGGCCATCAGAACCTCGCGGCGGCGACCAAGGTTTCAGAAAACGCTGTCAAGGAATGGCTCAAGAAGCAGGCCATCTGGCAGATCTATTTACCCGCGCCTCACAATATTCCGCGCCCAAAATTCGACGTTCCGGTGCCGAACCAAGTTCACCAAGCGGATCTCCTGTTTCTCCCTCACGATCGCGTCGGTCGCAAAACGTACAAGTACGCACTGACAATCGTTGACGTAGCGAGTCGTTACAAGGGGGCTGAGCCGTTGGTCACTAAAGAGTCTAAGAAGTGGCCGAGGCTCTTTCCCGAATATATAAGAGGAGTCCTCTCAAATGGCCGAATCTTCTCCAGGTCGATCCCGGCCGCGAGTTCATGGGCGCGGTCTCTCATCTATTGTCTAAGCATAAAGTTTCTATCAGACGCGGCCGCGTCAACATCCACCGGGACCAGGGGATCGTGGAACGCTTCAATCGAACCCTGGCTGAGAGACTGTTCGGACACCAATACGCTAAAGAACTTGTAGACCCTCATTCGCGATCGACCGAGTGGGTGGCCAGACTGCCCGCCGTGGTCTCCACACTGAACGGAGAGGTGACCAGATTGATAGGTAAGAAGCCTGTAGATGCTATCAAGTTTAAAAGGGTGACGAGCAAGCCCTCTGCCGTCTCGCGCGGGCGACCAGTTGGTTTAGAGGAGCAGCGACTTCCATCGATATTGACGTCCGGTACCTCTATCAACCGGGAGAGCTCGAAGGTGGCAGCCGCCGCGCGACTGATCCCGTGTCAATGAATGTATATCATCTGGATCGCTCTATTACCAAACCTGATGAGCCCGTGCTCTATTATTTGAACTGATGGTCCATCTCGCGGTTTTGTTCGCGAAGAACTTCTTATGGTGCCTTGTCGACAGACTACCCCCGGATCGTAAGATTCTTTAGAGATGTTCGGTATGTATTCCGTCTGGTAACACGCGTCTTTTATCGTAGTACGCCGAGAGTCCTATTTTTTTTTGACAGTACGTTTTCATAACACCGTCTTTCATTTTAAATCCTCTATTTTGCGCTACATCTATAATGTGTTTTCCATCTTCTGTAGTTTCACTTAGTACTCGTTTATATCTATCCCAATTTAAATTGTTAGTTCTCTTGGACATTCCTTTCGCAGAGTTTTTATTAATTTTAATTTGTTCCAAATTATCTTTAGTGAAATTAATTTTTTCTACAAAATAACACTTACTAGATAACGCTATCGCCCTATCCCCGCTAAATTCCATTTTGAAAAGTCCGGGCTCTCTTTCGCTCCATTTATCCCAAGCCAACCATTTATTTTTTTCTTTTTCAAACTCGTCTAGTAAGTTAGGTCTAATCAATTCCTCTATCGTTTTTCCACTAACTCCTATATACATACTATCTGTATCCATCTGTATTAATTCAAAGTCTTCTCTTTTTATGTATTTATCTAGAAATTCGTAGTAAAATTCCAACATTCTCAATTTAGCTAGTTGATAAACCGCTATTCCACAATGGAATGGTCTCTTTAGCGCACACCTGGTTTTCTTGAAGATATTTCGTACGCATATCCTATCTCTTCCAAATCATCAAAGAATGCAGATCTTAATGCTTTGTCAACACAGTTTTCGTCTTGTGTATATGTCGTATTTAAATGTCTCTCCGTTGCCTCTATCATTTTTCCACAACACGAGTTTCCTAATAATTTCATTATGTCGGCTACTGGTTTCTTATTTGGTTCTACATCGCCTGTTCGTCTTGCGGCTGTAACTTCTTTTGCGAACCATTCGAAGGGTTTACCACTAATATAATCTATAACACGATGAACTCCCGTTATTTCTAGGCCGTGTTTTAAATACCATTTCAACAGTGGCGCGTACAGCAATACTTTAGTGGCGGTCATAGATCCCACCAATTTTCTTCCATTTCCTCTAGTTCTTCCAGTATCTTCCAAATATTTTAACATGTGTGTGGGAACTTCATCAACCTCTACTTCTCTGTTTATAAATATTGGGGACATTTCAGAAAACTTATGTTTTAAGTTGTGTGGAACTTCTATATCCACCTCCGCAAACCCAAACCAGTCTCCAGATAAAACTCTTTTACAAAACTTTTTAATAAATATTTAGGGTTATGTGGGGTATCTATATGGTGTATAGTTTCTCTCCCACACGGCATCTCTTTATTTAACGTAGATAAATATAACGCGTTTGCATCGTACCCCAAAACAGCCTTGCAAGGTTTGTTACTTTATTCATTTGATCTAATATTGGAAACACCGCTTTCTGCATAGCGTGTAAATACTATTGATGGACCAACCAACTAGAGCGTCCTTCATCATTTCGTATGTTTCTTCTTTTGGTGCATATAGAGCATCCTCCGGTATAATCGTCTTTGAAGATTTTTTGTTCTTTAATGGTTCCTCTCAATAAATATTGTATAGCTACTCCAGGTAGTGTTACCGCATCTTTGAAAATATCCACACCTCTGTGTTTATAAAATTCACACATTTTTTCCACCGCTTCTAGGAACGGTGCTACATCTAAATCGTTATAATATTTCAACCAATCTCTGAAAGTTTCATATTATTTCTTCGAAAATTCTACGACATTTACTTAATTCTGTTTCATCTATTAACATTTTCCATATAGTTTGGAATACCAATTCTCTATATCGGGTAGTCCTGGGTAATCCAGTTTGTCTGGAGAATCGAACCACTCATAAGGAAAGAAAGATTTCTGTCCTTTGCAGTCGTAGGCTTTTATCCAACTATCGTAACTTACACCAGGTCCTAGATAAAGTATTACATCAAGAAATCTAAATTCTGGAGTAAATAGAAATATTGTTGAGTTTGCACGTTTTCCGACCATTACTTTCTTTGTTGTTGATGTCAGTTCACCTACTAGGTATTTCTTTATTAAGTTTATATCGTACTTACTGCTGTTAAAACCTATAACCGGTACTTGCTCTATCCACTGTTCGATCTTGGCGATTTGGTTTTTTACGTAAATATTCCGTATTAAACTTATATCTGACCACACTTCTTCTCTTATAGCTTTTCCCCTGACTTTCAAATCTTCTACGAATTTTTCTATAAGTTTTGCGGGATCTTTATCACAAATATGAGTTACTGTTCCTGAGAAATTATCTCCTATACTAACGCTTGCCGGAACGTGCTCAGCTTCGTACTCTAAACTATTACCGGTAGTTTCAACTTCTGGCTGGAGATACGCCTCAAAATCGTATACTATCTGATATGGATAAAGAGTAGTGTCACAACCGATCTTTATATCTTTACCCGTTCTTTGGAATTCGCATTCCCACATAACTACTAGGTTGAATTCTTTGCTTTTTCTAATAACTTTATCTCTTCTCATTGTGGATGCGCGTTCTTCTTTTTTATGCTTTGCATGAATCTCACACCCGTGCCAGTAACAGCCGTGATATTGATATACGGTATTGTTCTGGACAGTATCCATCTACCGGAGCTCCTAAAATCCATCTTCACCTCCGTGTCCGCACTGTTCGTGGTGAATGTGAATTCCCTCCCGCTTTTCCACAGAATACATCCAATCGATCGCCCCATAACTTTTAGAACCTTTTGGGTAAAACGCTTTCTCGAACGACGAACGCGGGCGCTCTAAATAATTACCATCACATACTATTTTTGTCTCACCTTTCATACATTTTGGTCCGTGTCTCTTCATATTACTCGCTTTCGTGAATTTCTGTTTGCAATTATCGCAGGCGTAAATTTTAGATAGGTTTTTAAGGTTTTTTATCAGAAATGCGTGATTATTAAACAGTCCTATTGTCATTGTTTATTACCTATTGCCTTATAGTGTGCTGGTACCTTTTCAACCACCATACATTACATTCGGTGGGTTGATATACTTCTATACCGATTTTAAAAAATTTTCTCTTCAACCTTTTTCAGATCTGAAAAAAGGAATTGGTGAAACCACATTACTACCAAAATATTGCTTACTAAGTTCTTTCGCCTTTTCTGTACATCTGTCGGGTCTTTTATCTGTCATATGCATAGCTAGACACCTGAACAGACAAAGGTCGTCATTATACTTATCTAAAGAATACATACCTTTTTTATTCTTCAGCCATTCTGGAAGTTCTCCTCCTGCGCTTCTTTGGATTGTAGTCCCAAATCTATTCCCCTACTACCCTGTATTAGCTTTACGAAAACCTCTACCCATCTTACAAACTTCCACTTTGTATTCGGTCTGTCTATTTTATCGGACATTATTCGTGTTTGCTCCTTATCTGACAGCCATTTTTTAACGGTTTTTCATTGATGATAGTGGTTCGCTACCACCGAGATTTTTGTGAAATATTATAGTTTTAAGGTTTTCCATTTTTAATTTCCTCCATATGTTCTAGCTTGTACGAATATGAATATCTCAAATAAAAATTGGTTGTTAGATACGGAGCGAGTTTATCGGACATGCGTTCAGACTCGTTAATGTTAATGTTTTTACGAAAGGATAATGTAACTACCCGTCTTCCATTTTCTACCTTTTCCAATGTTTCATCGTGAGCCCCCAATATTTCTTCACCTTTTTCCACTATCGCGCTAACGATAGATTTTTTCTTATTA